>JASFAX010003483.1:35000-42346 GCA_030737875.1 Allium sativum | reverse complement strand
CCGACTCGAAGCGAGCCCCGAGATTTTCCATGTCTGACTCGGAGCGCGGCATATCACTAGGCAAGTAGTGGGAAACTAGCAATATGACTCGAAGCACACTAGAAGTTTTCACGCGCTCGACTCGAAGCAGGGACATCCGAGTTTTTACAAGCTCGACACGAAGCCAATTAGGCCAATTGAATACTTCGGGTAAAGGACGCACTGACTCGAAGCATGATAGCAGTTTTCTCGTGCTCGACTCGAAGCAGGTAGTTCCTCGGGCTTGCTTGGGAAAGTTGCCGAATGACACGAAGCGCGCTTCGAGTTTTCTTCCCAGCGACTCCAAGCAGCAACATCCAAGTGCATGTTTGGGCATTTACCATAGTGACCGAAGCGCCCCCCGAGTTTCCACATGACCGACTCGAAGCAAGTCCTTCGTCGGGCGATAAGTGCGCTCCGACCCCGATGCGGGCCTTCCCCTCAACATCGGGCCGGACCGGGGCGAGCACCGGGTAACCTCGAGCGGTTCCGTATGCTCGTTCCCGACCCAGCTTCAAATTTCCGAATGCTCGAGCCAAAGCAAGTTCCGTGTTTTCTCGGAGCAATATCGTCCAGGGAGATGCTCCGGCAAGTAGCCGAATGACCCGAAGCACGCCTGGCAGTTTTCACGTGCTCGACTCGAGCAGGGACTTGCTCGTGCTTGCCTCGAGAAAAATGCCGATTTTCCCGAAGCGCGCTCCGAGTTTTCCATCGTGCGACTCGAAGCAGCTGCTTCCAAATGCATGCTTCGGGTATTTTCCAGTTTGACACGAAGCGCGCCCCGAGTTTTCACCTTCCCGACTCGAAGCAAGGCCCAAAAGCGTGTCGACTTGCCGAACGCACGACCGAGTTCACGGTTATGCGGGATAGCGGTCATATTTCTCGAGTCGACTCTCGGCTCGACTCGGAGCACGCACTGGACGTTGCGTACGCTCGATCCGTATGCTCGTTCCAGACCCAGCTTCAAATTTCCGAATGCTCGAGCCAAAGCAAGGTTCCGTGTTTTCTCGGAGCAATATCGTCCAGGGAGAGCTCCGGGCAAGTAGCCGAATGACCCGAAGCACGCTGGCAGTTTTCACGTGCTCGACTCGAAGCAAGGACTTGCTCGTGCTTGCCTCGAGAAAAATGCCGATTTTCCCTAAGCGCGCTCCGAGTTTTCCATCGTGCGACTCGAAGCAGCTGCTTCCAAATGCATGCTTCGGGTATTTTCCAGTTTGACACGAAGCGCGCCCCGAGTTTCACCTCCCGACTCGAAGCAAGGCCCAAAAGCGTGTCGACTTGCCGAACGCACGACCGAGTTCACGGTTATGCGGGATAGCGGTCATATTTCTCGAGTCGACTCTCGGCTCGACTCGGAGCACGCACTGGACGTGCGTACGCTCGATCCGTATGCTCGTTCCCGACCCAGCTTCAAATTTCCGAATGCTCGAGCCAAAGCAAGTTCCGTGTTTTCTCGGAGCAATATCGTCCAGGGAGAGCTCCGGGCAAGTAGCCGACTGACCCGAAGCACGCTGGCAGTTTTCACGTGCTCGACTCGAAGCAGGGACTTGCTCGTGCTTGCCTCGAGAAAAATGCCGATTTTCCCGAAGCGCGCTCCGAGTTTTCCATCGTGCGACTCGAAGCAGCTGCTTCCAAATGCATGCTTCGGGTATTTTCCAGTTTGACACGAAGCGCGCCCCGAGTTTTCACCTTCCCGACTCGAAGCAAGGCCCAAAAGCGTGTCGACTTGCCCGAACGCACGACCGAGTTCACGGTTATGCGGGATAGCGGTCATATTTCTCGATTCGACTCTCGGCTCGACTCGGAGCACGCACTGGACGTGCGTACGCTCGATCCGTATGCTCGTTCCCAGACCCAGCTTCAAATTTCCGAATGCTCGAGCCAAAGCAAGTTCCGTGTTTTCTCGGAGCAATATCGTCCAGGGAGAGCCCCGGGCAAGTAGCCGAAAGACCCGAAGCACGCTGGCAGTTTTCACGTGCTCGACTCGAAGCAGGACTTCCTCGGCTGGCCTCGAGAAAAATGCCGATTTTCCCGAAGCGCGCTCCGAGTTTTCCATCGTGCGACTCGAAGCAGCTCCTTCCAATTGCATGCTTCGGGCATTTTCCAGTTTTACACGAAGCGCGCCCCGAGTTTTCACCTCCCGACTCGAAGCAAGGCCCAGAAGCGTGGTCGACTTGCCGAACGCTCGACCGAGTTCACGGTTATGCGGGATAGCGGTCATATTCTCGAGTCGACTCTCGGCTCGACTCGGAGCACGCATCGGACGTGCGTACGCTCGATCCGTATGCTCGTTCCCGACCCAGCTTCAAATTTCCGAATGCTCGAGCCAAAGCAAGTTCCGTGTTTTCTCGGAGCAATATCGTCCAGGAGAGCCCGGGCAAGTAGCCGAATGACCCGAAGCACGCTGGCAGTTTTCACGTGCTCTGACTCGAAGCAGGGACTTCCTCGGGCTGGCCTCGAGAAAAAAATGCCGATTTTCCCGAAGCGCGCTCCGAGTTTTCCATCGTGCGACTCGAAGCAGCTCCTTCCAATTGCATGCTTCGGGCATTTTCCAGTTTTACAAGAAGCGCGCCCCCGAGTTTTCACCTTCCCGACTCGAAGCAAGGCCCAAAAGCGTGTCGACTTGCCGAACGCACGACCGAGTTCACGGTTATGCGGGATAGCGGACATATTTCTCGAGTCGAGTCTCGGCTCGACTCGGAGCACGCATCGGACGTGCGTACGCTCGATCCGTATGCTCGTTCCCCGACCCAGCTTCAAATTTCCGAATGCTCGAGCCAAAGCAAGTTCCGTGTTTTCTCGGAGCAATATCGTCCAGGGAGAGCCCCGGGCAAGTAGCCGAATGACCCGAAGCACGCTGGCAGTTTTCACGTGCTCGACTCGAAGCAGGGACTTCCTCGTTCTGGCCTCGAGAAAAATGCCGATTTTCCCGAAGCGCGCTCCGAGTTTTCCATCGTGCGACTCGAAGCAGCTCCTTCCAATTGCATGCTT
The DNA here is from genome assembly GCA_030737875.1 of Allium sativum. Taxonomy (NCBI): domain Eukaryota; kingdom Viridiplantae; phylum Streptophyta; class Magnoliopsida; order Asparagales; family Amaryllidaceae; genus Allium; species Allium sativum. The sequence goes on along the minus strand of JASFAX010003483.1, from coordinate 39,337 downwards.
CGGGCATTTTCCAGTTTTACACGAAGCGCGCCCCGAGTTTTCACCTTCCCGACTCGAAGCAAGGCCCAAAAGCGTGTCGACTTGCCGAACGCACGACCGAGTTCACGGTTATGCGGGATAGCGGACATATTTCTCGAGTCCGACTCTCGGCTCGACCGGAGCACGCATCGGACGTGCGTACGCTCTTATCCGTATGCTCGTTCCCGACCCAGCTTCAAATTTCCGAATGCTCGAGCCAAAGCAAGTTCCGTGTTTTCTCGGAGCAATATCGTCCAGGGAGAGCCCCGGGCAAGTAGCCGAATGACCCGAAGCACGCTGGCAGTTTTCACGTGCTCGACTCGAAGCAGGGACTTCCTCGGGCTGGCCTCGAGAAAAATGCCGATTTTCCCGAAGCGCGTCCGAGTTTTCCATCGTGCGACTCGAAGCAGCTCCTTCCAATTGCATGCTTCGGGTATTTTCCAGTTTTACACGAAGCGCGCCCCGAGTTTTCACCTTCCCGACTCGAAGCAAGGCCCAAAAGCGTGTCGACTTGCCGAACGCACGACCGAGTTCACGGTTATGCGGGATAGCGGACATATTTCTCGAGTCCACTCTCGGCTCGACTCGGAGCACGCATCGGACGTGCGTACGCTCGATCCGTATGCTCGTTCCCGACCCAGCTTCAAATTTCCGAATGCTCGAGCCAAAGCAAGTTCCGTGTTTTCTCGGAGCAATATCGTCCAGGGAGAGCTCCGGGCAAGTAGCCGAATGGACCCGAAGCACGCTGGCAGTTTTCACGTGCTCGACTCGAAGCAGGGACTTCCTCGGGCTGGCCTCGAGAAAAATGCCGATTTTCCCGAAGCGCGCTCCGAGTTTCCATCGTGCGACTCGAAGCAGCTCCTTCCAATTGCATGCTTCGGGTATTTTCCAGTTTTACACGAAGCGCGCCTTGAGTTTTCACCTTCCCGACTCGAAGCAAGGCCCAAAAGCGGGTCGACTTGCCGAACGCACGACCGAGTTAACGGTTATGCGGGATAGCGGTCATATTTCTCGAGTCGACTCTCGGCTCGACTCGGAGCACGCACTGGACGTGCGTACGCTCGATCCGTATGCTCGTATCCCGACCCAGCTTCAAATTTCCGAATGCTCGAGCCAAAGCAAGTTCCGTGTTTTCTCGGAGCAATATCGTCCAGGGAGAGCTCCGGGCAAGTAGCCGAATGGACCCGAAGCACGCTGGCAGTTTTCACGTGCTCGACTCGAAGCAGGGACTTGCTCGTGCTTGCCTCGAGAAAAATGCCGATTTTCCCGAAGCGCGCTCCGAGTTTACCATCGTGCGACTCGAAGCAGCTGCTTCCAAATGCATGCTTCGGGTATTTTCCAGTTTGACACGAAGCGCGCCCCGAGTTTTCACCTTCCCGACTCGAAGCAAGGCCCAAAAGCGTGTCGACTTGCCGAACGCACGACCGAGTTCACGGTTATGCGGATAGCGGTCATATTTCTCGAGTCGACTCTCGGCTCGACTCCGGAGCACGCACTGGACGTGCGTTACGCTCGATCCGTATGCTCGTTCCCGACCCAGCTTCAAATTTCCGAATGCTCGAGCCAAAGCAAGTTCCGTGTTTTCTCGGAGCAAATATCGTCCAGGGAGAGCCCCGGGCAAGTAGCCGAATGGACCCGAAGCACGCTGGCAGTTTTCACGTGCTCGACTCGAAGCAGGGACTTCCTCGGGCTGGCCTCGAGAAAAATGCCGATTTTCCCGAAGCGCGCTCCGAGTTTTCCATCGTGCGACTCGAAGCAGCTCCTTCCAATTGCATGCTTCGGGCATTTTCCAGTTTTACACGAAGCGCGCCCGAGTTTTCACCCTCCCGACTCGAAGCAAGGCCCAGAAGCGGTCGACTTGCCGAACGCACGACCGAGTTCACGGTTATGCGGGATAGCGGTCATATTTCTCGAGTCGACTCTCGGCTCGACTCGGAGCACGCATCGGACGTGCGTACGCTCGATCCGTATGCTCGTTCCCGACCCAGCTTCAAATTTCCGAATGCTCGAGCCAAAGCAAGTTCCGTGTTTTCTCGGAGCAATATCGTCCAGGGAGAGCCCCGGGCAAGTAGCCGAATGACCCGAAGCACGCTGGCAGTTTTCACGTGCTCGACTCGAAGCAGGGACTTCCTCGGGCTGGCCTCGAGAAAAATGCCGATTTTCCCGAAGCGCGCTCCGAGTTTTCCATCGTGCGACTCGAAGCAGCTCCTTCCAATTGCATGCTTCGGGCATTTTCCAGTTTTACAAGAAGCGCGCCCCGAGTTTTCACCTTCCCGACTCGAAGCAAGGCCCAAAAGCGTGTCGACTTGCCGAACGCACGACCGAGTTCACGGTTATGCGGGATAGCGGACATATTTCTCGAGTCGAGTCTCGGCTCGACTCGGAGCACGCATCGGACGTGCGTACGCTCGATCCGTATGCTCGTTCCCGACCCAGCTTCAAATTTCCGAATGCTCGAGCCAAAGCAAGTTCCGTGTTTTCTCGGAGCAATATCGTCCAGGGAGAGCCCCGGGCAAGTAGCCGAATGACCCGAAGCACGCTGGCAGTTTTCACGTGCTCGACTCGAAGCAGGGACTTCCTCGTTCTGGCCTCGAGAAAAATGCCGATTTTCCCGAAGCGCGCTCCGAGTTTTCCATCGTGCGACTCGAAGCAGCTCCTTCCAATTGCATGCTTCGGGCATTTTCCAGTTTTACACGAAGCGCGCCCCGAGTTTTCACCTTCCCGACTCGAAGCAAGGCCCAAAAGCGTGTCGACTTGCCGAACGCACGACCGAGTTCACGGTTATGCGGGATAGCGGACATATTTCTCGAGTCGACTCTCGGCTCGACTCGGAGCACGCATCGGACGTGCGTACGCTCGATCCGTATGCTCGTTCCCGACCCAGCTTCAAATTTCCGAATGCTCGAGCCAAAGCAAGTTCCGTGTTTTCTCGGAGCAATATCGTCCAGGGAGAGCTCCGGGCAAGTAGCCGAATGACCCGAAGCACGCTGGCAGTTTTCACGTGCTCGACTCGAAGCAGGGACTTGCTCGTGCTTGCCTCGAGAAAAATGCCGATTTTCCCGAAGCGCGCTCCGAGTTTTCCATCGTGCGACTCGAAGCAGCTGCTTCCAAATGCATGCTTCGGGTATTTTCCAGTTTGACACGAAGCGCGCCCCGAGTTTTCACCTTCCCGACTCGAAGCAAGGCCCAAAAGCGTGTCGACTTGCCGAACGCACGACCGAGTTCACGGTTATGCGGGATAGCGGTCATATTTCTCGAGTCGACTCTCGGCTCGACTCGGAGCACGCACTGGACGTGCGTACGCTCGATCCGTATGCTCGTTCCCGACCCAGCTTCAAATTTCCGAATGCTCGAGCCAAAGCAAGTTCCGTGTTTTCTCGGAGCAATATCGTCCAGGGAGAGCCCCGGGCAAGTAGCCGAATGACCCGAAGCACGCTGGCAGTTTTCACGTGCTCGACTCGAAGCAGGGACTTCCTCGGGCTGGCCTCGAGAAAAATGCCGATTTTCCCGAAGCGCGCTCCGAGTTTTCCATCGTGCGACTCGAAGCAGCTCCTTCCAATTGCATGCTTCGGGCATTTTCCAGTTTTACACGAAGCGCGCCCCGAGTTTTCACCTTCCCGACTCGAAGCAAGGCCCAGAAGCGTGTCGACTTGCCGAACGCACGACCGAGTTCACGGTTATGCGGGATAGCGGTCATATTTCTCGAGTCGACTCTCGGCTCGACTCGGAGCACGCATCGGACGTGCGTACGCTCGATCCGTATGCTCGTTCCCGACCCAGCTTCAAATTTCCGAATGCTCGAGCCAAAGCAAGTTCCGTGTTTTCTCGGAGCAATATCGTCCAGGGAGAGCCCCGGGCAAGTAGCCGAATGACCCGAAGCACGCTGGCAGTTTTCACGTGCTCGACTCGAAGCAGGGACTTCCTCGGGCTGGCCTCGAGAAAAATGCCGATTTTCCCGAAGCGCGCTCCGAGTTTTCCATCGTGCGACTCGAAGCAGCTCCTTCCAATTGCATGCTTCGGGCATTTTCCAGTTTTACAAGAAGCGCGCCCCGAGTTTTCACCTTCCCGACTCGAAGCAAGGCCCAAAAGCGTGTCGACTTGCCGAACGCACGACCGAGTTCACGGTTATGCGGGATAGCGGACATATTTCTCGAGTCGAGTCTCGGCTCGACTCGGAGCACGCATCGGACGTGCGTACGCTCGATCCGTATGCTCGTTCCCGACCCAGCTTCAAATTTCCGAATGCTCGAGCCAAAGCAAGTTCCGTGTTTTCTCGGAGCAATATCGTCCAGGGAGAGCCCCGGGCAAGTAGCCGAATG
>JASFAX010003483.1:22500-25000 GCA_030737875.1 Allium sativum | reverse complement strand
TTTTCACGTGCTCGACTCGAAGCAGGGACTTGCTCGTGCTTGCCTCGAGAAAAATGCCGATTTTCCCGAAGCGCGCTCCGAGTTTTCCATCGTGCGACTCGAAGCAGCTGCTTCCAAATGCATGCTTCGGGTATTTTCCAGTTTGACACGAAGCGCGCCCCGAGTTTTCACCTTCCCGACTCGAAGCAAGGCCCAAAAGCGTGTCGACTTGCCGAACGCACGACCGAGTTCACGGTTATGCGGGATAGCGGTCATATTTCTCGAGTCGACTCTCGGCTCGACTCGGAGCACGCACTGGACGTGCGTACGCTCGATCCGTATGCTCGTTCCCGACCCAGCTTCAAATTTCCGAATGCTCGAGCCAAAGCAAGTTCCGTGTTTTCTCGGAGCAATATCGTCCAGGGAGAGCTCCGGGCAAGTAGCCGAATGACCCGAAGCACGCTGGCAGTTTTCACGTGCTCGACTCGAAGCAAGGACTTGCTCGTGCTTGCCTCGAGAAAAATGCCGATTTTCCCTAAGCGCGCTCCGAGTTTTCCATCGTGCGACTCGAAGCAGCTGCTTCCAAATGCATGCTTCGGGTATTTTCCAGTTTGACACGAAGCGCGCCCCGAGTTTTCACCTTCCCGACTCGAAGCAAGGCCCAAAAGCGTGTCGACTTGCCGAACGCACGACCGAGTTCACGGTTATGCGGGATAGCGGTCATATTTCTCGAGTCGACTCTCGGCTCGACTCGGAGCACGCACTGGACGTGCGTACGCTCGATCCGTATGCTCGTTCCCGACCCAGCTTCAAATTTCCGAATGCTCGAGCCAAAGCAAGTTCCGTGTTTTCTCGGAGCAATATCGTCCAGGGAGAGCTCCGGGCAAGTAGCCGAATGACCCGAAGCACGCTGGCAGTTTTCACGTGCTCGACTCGAAGCAGGGACTTGCTCGTGCTTGCCTCGAGAAAAATGCCGATTTTCCCGAAGCGCGCTCCGAGTTTTCCATCGTGCGACTCGAAGCAGCTGCTTCCAAATGCATGCTTCGGGTATTTTCCAGTTTGACACGAAGCGCGCCCCGAGTTTTCACCTTCCCGACTCGAAGCAAGGCCCAAAAGCGTGTCGACTTGCCGAACGCACGACCGAGTTCACGGTTATGCGGGATAGCGGTCATATTTCTCGAGTCGACTCTCGGCTCGACTCGGAGCACGCACTGGACGTGCGTACGCTCGATCCGTATGCTCGTTCCCGACCCAGCTTCAAATTTCCGAATGCTCGAGCCAAAGCAAGTTCCGTGTTTTCTCGGAGCAATATCGTCCAGGGAGAGCCCCGGGCAAGTAGCCGAATGACCCGAAGCACGCTGGCAGTTTTCACGTGCTCGACTCGAAGCAGGGACTTCCTCGGGCTGGCCTCGAGAAAAATGCCGATTTTCCCGAAGCGCGCTCCGAGTTTTCCATCGTGCGACTCGAAGCAGCTCCTTCCAATTGCATGCTTCGGGCATTTTCCAGTTTTACACGAAGCGCGCCCCGAGTTTTCACCTTCCCGACTCGAAGCAAGGCCCAGAAGCGTGTCGACTTGCCGAACGCACGACCGAGTTCACGGTTATGCGGGATAGCGGTCATATTTCTCGAGTCGACTCTCGGCTCGACTCGGAGCACGCATCGGACGTGCGTACGCTCGATCCGTATGCTCGTTCCCGACCCAGCTTCAAATTTCCGAATGCTCGAGCCAAAGCAAGTTCCGTGTTTTCTCGGAGCAATATCGTCCAGGGAGAGCCCCGGGCAAGTAGCCGAATGACCCGAAGCACGCTGGCAGTTTTCACGTGCTCGACTCGAAGCAGGGACTTCCTCGGGCTGGCCTCGAGAAAAATGCCGATTTTCCCGAAGCGCGCTCCGAGTTTTCCATCGTGCGACTCGAAGCAGCTCCTTCCAATTGCATGCTTCGGGCATTTTCCAGTTTTACAAGAAGCGCGCCCCGAGTTTTCACCTTCCCGACTCGAAGCAAGGCCCAAAAGCGTGTCGACTTGCCGAACGCACGACCGAGTTCACGGTTATGCGGGATAGCGGACATATTTCTCGAGTCGAGTCTCGGCTCGACTCGGAGCACGCATCGGACGTGCGTACGCTCGATCCGTATGCTCGTTCCCGACCCAGCTTCAAATTTCCGAATGCTCGAGCCAAAGCAAGTTCCGTGTTTTCTCGGAGCAATATCGTCCAGGGAGAGCCCCGGGCAAGTAGCCGAATGACCCGAAGCACGCTGGCAGTTTTCACGTGCTCGACTCGAAGCAGGGACTTCCTCGTTCTGGCCTCGAGAAAAATGCCGATTTTCCCGAAGCGCGCTCCGAGTTTTCCATCGTGCGACTCGAAGCAGCTCCTTCCAATTGCATGCTTCGGGCATTTTCCAGTTTTACACGAAGCGCGCCCCGAGTTTTCACCTTCCCGACTCGAAGCAAGGCCCAAAAGCGTGTCGACTTGCCGAACGCACGACCGAGTTCACGGTTATGCGGGATAGCGGACATATTTC
>JASFAX010003483.1:10000-12500 GCA_030737875.1 Allium sativum | reverse complement strand
GACTCGGAGCACGCACTGGACGTGCGTACGCTCGATCCGTATGCTCGTTCCCGACCCAGCTTCAAATTTCCGAATGCTCGAGCCAAAGCAAGTTCCGTGTTTTCTCGGAGCAATATCGTCCAGGGAGAGCCCCGGGCAAGTAGCCGAATGACCCGAAGCACGCTGGCAGTTTTCACGTGCTCGACTCGAAGCAGGGACTTCCTCGGGCTGGCCTCGAGAAAAATGCCGATTTTCCCGAAGCGCGCTCCGAGTTTTCCATCGTGCGACTCGAAGCAGCTCCTTCCAATTGCATGCTTCGGGCATTTTCCAGTTTTACACGAAGCGCGCCCCGAGTTTTCACCTTCCCGACTCGAAGCAAGGCCCAGAAGCGTGTCGACTTGCCGAACGCACGACCGAGTTCACGGTTATGCGGGATAGCGGTCATATTTCTCGAGTCGACTCTCGGCTCGACTCGGAGCACGCATCGGACGTGCGTACGCTCGATCCGTATGCTCGTTCCCGACCCAGCTTCAAATTTCCGAATGCTCGAGCCAAAGCAAGTTCCGTGTTTTCTCGGAGCAATATCGTCCAGGGAGAGCCCCGGGCAAGTAGCCGAATGACCCGAAGCACGCTGGCAGTTTTCACGTGCTCGACTCGAAGCAGGGACTTCCTCGGGCTGGCCTCGAGAAAAATGCCGATTTTCCCGAAGCGCGCTCCGAGTTTTCCATCGTGCGACTCGAAGCAGCTCCTTCCAATTGCATGCTTCGGGCATTTTCCAGTTTTACAAGAAGCGCGCCCCGAGTTTTCACCTTCCCGACTCGAAGCAAGGCCCAAAAGCGTGTCGACTTGCCGAACGCACGACCGAGTTCACGGTTATGCGGGATAGCGGACATATTTCTCGAGTCGAGTCTCGGCTCGACTCGGAGCACGCATCGGACGTGCGTACGCTCGATCCGTATGCTCGTTCCCGACCCAGCTTCAAATTTCCGAATGCTCGAGCCAAAGCAAGTTCCGTGTTTTCTCGGAGCAATATCGTCCAGGGAGAGCCCCGGGCAAGTAGCCGAATGACCCGAAGCACGCTGGCAGTTTTCACGTGCTCGACTCGAAGCAGGGACTTCCTCGTTCTGGCCTCGAGAAAAATGCCGATTTTCCCGAAGCGCGCTCCGAGTTTTCCATCGTGCGACTCGAAGCAGCTCCTTCCAATTGCATGCTTCGGGCATTTTCCAGTTTTACACGAAGCGCGCCCCGAGTTTTCACCTTCCCGACTCGAAGCAAGGCCCAAAAGCGTGTCGACTTGCCGAACGCACGACCGAGTTCACGGTTATGCGGGATAGCGGACATATTTCTCGAGTCGACTCTCGGCTCGACTCGGAGCACGCATCGGACGTGCGTACGCTCGATCCGTATGCTCGTTCCCGACCCAGCTTCAAATTTCCGAATGCTCGAGCCAAAGCAAGTTCCGTGTTTTCTCGGAGCAATATCGTCCAGGGAGAGCCCCGGGCAAGTAGCCGAATGACCCGAAGCACGCTGGCAGTTTTCACGTGCTCGACTCGAAGCAGGGACTTCCTCGGGCTGGCCTCGAGAAAAATGCCGATTTTCCCGAAGCGCGCTCCGAGTTTTCCATCGTGCGACTCGAAGCAGCTCCTTCCAATTGCATGCTTCGGGTATTTTCCAGTTTTACACGAAGCGCGCCCCGAGTTTTCACCTTCCCGACTCGAAGCAAGGCCCAAAAGCGTGTCGACTTGCCGAACGCACGACCGAGTTCACGGTTATGCGGGATAGCGGACATATTTCTCGAGTCCACTCTCGGCTCGACTCGGAGCACGCATCGGACGTGCGTACGCTCGATCCGTATGCTCGTTCCCGACCCAGCTTCAAATTTCCGAATGCTCGAGCCAAAGCAAGTTCCGTGTTTTCTCGGAGCAATATCGTCCAGGGAGAGCTCCGGGTAAGTAGCCGAATGACCCGAAGCACGCTGGCAGTTTTCACGTGCTCGACTCGAAGCAGGGACTTCCTCGGGCTGGCCTCGAGAAAAATGCCGATTTTCCCGAAGCGCGCTCCGAGTTTTCCATCGTGCGACTCGAAGCAGCTCCTTCCAATTGCATGCTTCGGGTATTTTCCAGTTTTACACGAAGCGCGCCCCGAGTTTTCACCTTCCCGACTCGAAGCAAGGCCTTCGTCGGGCGTTAAGTTGCGCTCCGACCTCTATGCGGCCTTCCCCTAAACATCTGGCCGGACCGGGGCGAGCGTCGTGCTATTGCCAACTAGAGCGGTTCCCAAAAGCGTGTCGATTTTCCGGGCGCACGACCGATTGCACTGTCAAACATATTTCTCAAGTCGACTTTAGGCTCGGCTCGAACCACGCTACAAATATTCATATGCTCGATCAAATGCCCGTGTCAAACTTTCGCATGCCAGACCCAGGGCAAGCCTCAAAATTTCGACTTACTCCACGACCTGAAGAGACCTTCCCAGTTGTCACATGATCGACCCGGAGCAAGATCGTACAACTTCAAACCCC
>JASFAX010003482.1:0-42349 GCA_030737875.1 Allium sativum | reverse complement strand
GCAAACCACTCTATGCAACCGATATCAGTCACACAGAATGAAATCCAATGTCAGACACACAGTCCATTTACAAGTCCGTTCTGGGTCTTAACGAAACCGGAGGCACTTTCCTCGCATATCCATCGATCTCCAAGCACATCTGGACGACCACCGATTGATTCCCTCATCTTGGGTGTACAGCCCAATCAAGATCATCAGTAATCACCCAAACGATGTGAAGACTTCCGGTCTTCAACCACCGTCTTCATCTTCGACTTATCGTCGTATCAGTTATTCAGAATGGGATAAACCCGGTCTTTCCGAATAACTCGTGTATATTTTAAATAAGTGTTACACAAACACAACATACGCCTCATTCCAATTCATCAGTCACTAACCGTAAATTAATCAAGAGAATAATTTCCCAAATATTAACCCCGAAGGCCGAAACCAACATCAGATCAATATCCAGAAAACCATTCTGCTTGGCTAACCGACAGTTAGTTTCTAAATTTCACATTCATAGGGAAAGGTTCCCATTAGTTTTATCCAAGATAAATTCCTTGAATTTATTCTCTAATCTTCTTTTGAATTTCGATTCAACTAGTCGGGATTAACGAACCTTACCGAAGTAATCATTTGTTTTAATTTCCCAATCCCAACCTATTCATCCCATGAAGTAAAACTGGTAATACTTCATATCTAACACCACGGTGTTATCGGTAAATTCAATTACCATTTCACGTTCAAATCTAATTAAAGATTTAACTATCGCCTGGAGTAAAACTGGTGATACTCCATTCTCGGTTATTTCAATCTCATTAAAGATTCATTAAAACTCCACTTAGTTTTAATCTGTGACTGGGTTAAAGAATCAGTGTCATTTAAAACACGGTTCACGATAAACCCAAAACCACATTCCATTAATTATCGGGTTAAAGAACGAGTGTTATTTAAAAACACTGTCCACGATAAACCTAAAAATCAATATCAATTCAATTTCAATTAAATATCATTTAATTGGTACACTTCATTAAATCTAAATAAAAAGATTTAATCTTTTCTCAACTGGGTTCACGAACAATGTTAGTCAAGACACCATTCACGACAAACCCAAATCACATTTGATATTAAATACAAGGCTCTGAATAGAAAATATCCCGGCTTATATTCAATATCAAATTCTACGACCAACAAATATCGTATTGGAAATAACGATATATATATCTATATCTTTCAAATATCCATAACAACATCTGTATAGTCACGAAATCCAACATCAAAATATTCCGAAGGCAGTTTCGATTCAAATCCATTCCAATGCAATCATTGGAAACTCGGGTTATTTTCAAAACCATTTCAAATTCAATTTATTTATTTAAAAATAAATAGAATTATAATTCTAGTTCAAAACTAGTTCATTTCGATAAAAATCTATTTTTATCTTTTCAAATATGGAGTTTTCATCCCAATTCTTTCTAAATCATTTCTTATGATTTTACACAAATTATTGATATTTTTAATAATTTTATCAAGGCCCGTACAGTCGATTTCCATCAATGTCCATCGAACTGCACTTGCAGCGACCTTTTTCAAATTTAATTTGGACATAATTCCAAATCCAACCTTTGGATTTCTAATTTCTAATATTCGTTAGAAAGCTCTTTTCGATACGAACCCAACGGTTCCGGTTTTAGGAGAATCCGACGGTCGGATCTCCCGTAATATCCGTTCGAAGTCAATGGTCGAAATTCGCGAACTGCCACGGCGCGGCGCGTTCTATTCAGGCCATTATATTATATATATAATATATATAATATATACTTCGTCGATTTCAATTCAAAACGTGCTTTATAAATCGTTTTAAATTCGTTTTCAAAACGGTTTCAACTTCATATTCAATTTCAAATCAAAATTGAATATTCCAATATAAATTCGTTTTAAATTCATTTCAAATCGATTTTAATTCAAATTGATTTCTAATTCAATTTCAGTTCGTTTTCAATTCGATTCAATCTCAATTCGAATTTATTTATATTCAATTTCAATTCGAATTCTTTTCTATTCAATTCGAATTCGTTTCTATTCAATTTCAATTCGAATTTGTTTCTATTCAATTTCAATTCGAATTCGTTTCCATTCAATTTCAATTCGAATTTCAATTCTTTTCAAAATATCAGATTTTGAAATCACTTTCGATATTCATTATAAAATGAAAACAATCGATATAAATATCGTTCACGTCAAAATGGCGTCAATCTAATCAATACGGCTTCATATATTTCTATTTTCAAATATTCTATTTCAAATATTTCTATTTCAAATATTTCTATTTCAAATATTTCTATTCAAATAATTTCTATTTCAAATATTTTTATTTTAAATATTTCTTTTTCAAATATTTTTATTTTAAATATTTCTTTTTCAAATATTTTTATTTTAAAACTGGAATGAGGCCCAATCAATTACCATATAATGTTAATTATATGGATTTTCTACAACACATATATATATCAACAACGATGAATAATCAACCATCATCCAAAGTGCATTCTAGACTGTATAAGCATCAAATATAAATATTCAACGCTTATAACAGCCTGTTGATCAATCGATCGACATACAACTAAACAATCGGGATCAGTGTACGTCAAATATCATCCCAATACCCGTGTGGGGTTTCAAACAATCAAACACAGATTTTTATTTGTGCAGTTGGGCGATGTGTAAAATTTATCGTCCCAATCAATGTCCTTCAAATAGGTGTACATAAACAAACCGTCCGGTTTGTAAATGAATATTTATGCATTCACATTCACGTTAAAAATTATATTTTTAACGATCAAACTATTTTATTCAACCTATGAATATTCTATTCGGTTCATTTATTAAATAAAATGTTATCTTTATTTTTCTCTAACTTATTTTTAGAAAATTTCGGCGGCATAACGGCACGATACTAGAAACGGGACAAAGCCTAGCCTTATCCCCGGTCTAGTGAAGGCCCACACCATTCACACATCAATCAAGTCAATTTCATTTCACCAAACAATTCAATTCAAACCAAATATTCTAGCCAACAACACAACCTAACAATTAAACAAACAAGCCATCCATGGTCTGTGGATGACGGGTGTCGGGTGCTACTAAACACCATCTGCATCCTAGTATATTTTTATATAACTAGAAAAATAAAATTAAAGAGTGAGAAATTCTCACCGATAGCTATCCCAATTCCACGACTCTTCATTTAGAGAAATCATCGCCAATCTCGCCTTTTGTCGCTTTACTTGCCCGTAGCCACTACATATGTAAAAATCGAATTTTTACTTTGCTATTCAATATATAAAAATAGAATTTTCACTTCGTTGTTCAATATAAAAAAAATCGAATTTTTACTTCGTTATTCAATATATAAAAATCGAATTTTTACTATACTATTCAATATATAAAAATCGAATTTTTACTATACTATTCAATATATAAAAAATCGAATTTTTACTTCGCTAATATAGAAAAATCATATCTTTACTCTTTCTACATTATAAAAATTACATCTTTAACCTTTCTATATTTTTATCTCGCTATGTTCATAATAAAACTCTATTCTTTTTATTTTAGAAAAATCTATACTTTTTATTTAATCTACATAAAAATAAATAAAAACTGAATAAAAATAAAAAATAACATATACAATGTTACTCTAAATAGAAAGGGGAGGAAACTCACTTTTCTTAGTCGGAAGGAGGGGTTTCTCGCCGTTGGCGGATCGAGGGGGGGTTCAATCGAGGAAAAGGGACTGGAGGCCGGTGGTGGGCCAGAGTGGGGCACCCGAGCTCGCGGAGGACGGCGGTGGGTGCTAGGGATGGAGGCGCGGCACTGTGGGTGGTCGGCTAGCAGGGGCGACGACGGTTTTGGATGGATGGCCATCGAGGGAACTGCGGAGGAGAGGAGAACGAGGGGAGAAGGAGGATGACGGGGTTAGGGGGTGCGGCGCCAGCTCCGGTGGTGGCCGTCGTGGTGAGCGACGAGATAGGGATAGGGCATCGCGATGGGCGACTGGATTTGGTCTCCAAAGAAGAAAAGGGGCGGCTGAGATAATGAATCAGATTTAGGGTCATGGATATTTAATATATATTATTTTAATAATATTTTAATTCCGAATTGGGTGCTTTCACATACGAACTCAAAACCGGACCCAACGACCGTCGCCCCTAGCTAATTACCCCTATTCCGAACACAATGAAATTTGTATCATAGGCCAATTCGATCGTTACGATCAGTTTTCATTAGATTTAACATTTAAATCATTATATTGAATTTTAAACGTACATTTCAATTTACTGGGGCTACATACGAACCCTAAAAATTCCAGAAAAATATTTTCTAACTTCGTATTGACGATACGGCCCTAACAAAACTAGTTTCGTCGAATTCTGAGATCGTTAGAAAAATGGCCATTTTCCAGTCGATTAAAATCAACTGAAACTGGTCAAACGCGTTTTCCTTTGCCACGCTCACATATTGATTCGAAAAATTATGAAATTTGGAATCTAGCAATAACTTTACATCACGGATCCAACAAAAGTGGTTTCGTCGAAATCCGAGGTCGTTTGCAAAATGTCTATTTTTAAGGGCCTGAATTCCATAGCGACTATTCAGAATTTTCAACCGGACATATCTTTTGATTCCCGCTATGAAATTTCGATTTTTCGGATTCGTTGGAAAGATATTCACAATTAGATCCTATTATTTTTGGTTTCACTAAAATCCGGATTGTTTTGCACCCGGTACATTCAATTGAAGTTTGAAATCGAATTATCGAACTACCGCGCCATTTTCAATTCTATTTATAATTATTTATAATTATTTATATTCTAACGACGACGTATATAAATATATACGATCGAATTATATTCAAAATAAATTTCTCGTCGATATTATTTAAAATAATTCATTTTAAATAATCAAAATTCGCTAAAATTGCCAAAATAAAATTTTTAAATTGGCCCAGATTTTCGGGTTGGTACAGTTAACTTATATTGTGAAACCCTAAAATATCGATATAGGGTGCAAAATACTCCAAATAAAAGTTGTGTAATTAATTAATTAATTAAAAATTACAGTAAAATTCTAAAAATTAAACTATCACTACGTCTCAAAAGAATCTTGTCAAGACTTGCAACTAGTATCTAGTTATATCAAATAAACTGTTACGGTCGATAACGATTCTATAGTGACTATTTAGAAATTTGATTTGGACTTAACTCACAATTTGTAACACGAAGTCTTGGTTTTTCACTTTTGTTAGAAAGATACAGTTCAACATATTCCAATGCTTCTTGTTTCGAAGAAATCCGACTAATAATGGGTCCTGTACACTCAGTTGAAGTTTAGAACGTTAAATTACGAACTGCCGCGATATTACGGGCTCGATTATATTAAATATATATTTTTGTACGTTCAACTTCATTTTACATAAATCCACTTATATTATGAATTCAATATTTAAACGGATTTAAATATTCAAATACAAACCGATAAAAATGCAAGACGTTACACTTGGCTATTATTGTAGTTAAATGATTTATAGTTATAATATAATATTAATAATCAAACGATATTTATTTTTCAGACGGCAATGCACCAAAGATGAATAGTCAAAGGAGACAAAAAAGAAGTTCTAACATTTTAACTGATGAACAAAGAGAAATATGCCGTATGAGGGATAGAGAAAAAGAAGAGCTATGAGTCAATAACAACGAGACAGTTACCTAGCTTGACGTCGTGAAACATATCGACAAAGAAGGGAAAGATCTCAAAATGCATCTTTATAAGCACAACCAAATATTACAGTCGATGAATCTCATACTTATCAACAAGAAAGAAACCCAAGAATAGAGATTGAACAAATTTAAAACTTTCCTGCTGCTATTATCAAAGTATATTCAACCAACTTGCAAAAATAATATACTGCTGAAATTGAAGAATATACTTATTATACAGGTTTGTTTTCTTATTTCCGTCATCAAATTTGTTATAAGTATTGAAAAATACGGTTATATATGTGTGTGGTTGTGTACTGAATAAATTTGTATGTTATATTATTATTTGTTTCATAGTACAGCATAGACTTAATGTGTAGGTTAGATTGAATACATTTGTATTGTTATATTATTATTTGTTCAAAGAGAATGGTTTGTAAAGAAAACCTTAAATATAAAAAAGATCTAAATTGTATTTTTTGTTGAAAAAAAATTAGGCAAGTGTGAAATATGCTTCAATGTTATGCCAGGGCTTTGCTTGGGTGAGCCTGGGCGCTTACTGCCATTAGGTCTTAACTCAAATTAACTAAATTGATTGTGTTATATATGATCTCTAAAATTACCATACATGTAACTATTTTTAAACTTCTTTCTTATTTTATTAAGTTTCAAGCACTATCATATTTTTTTCGTTCTCGAAATTAAATTCTAAAATTTTGAATTTCAAAAGTGGTTTTATTATTATATTTTGGTTGCTAGATTACTTATACAAAATTTTATTTGTTTATTTAAAGGTGAAAGTTCTGGTCTGTTTCGAAGTGGAAAACGTGGAAGGCCACCAAAATTAGAAGAAAATTCAGTATCTGGTACTTGGTCCGTATATAATGACATCATATTGTGTAGCATATTGGTTCTTTATATTCACTTAAAGTTGTTAATTTACATACTCATGTATCAGTTTGCAAGAAAAGAAGTGGAAGACCTCTTGGACAGAACATTATTCCTAATACTGTACAAGACATAATTAATAGAGAAAGTATACAAATGTCACCTGAGGTCCAGCGCAACGTGGGAGATGGCCATTATAGGATCAATTTGCTACCTTTCATGTAGTAAAATAAGAAATGAAAGTGTCACCAACTTTGATCATCATGTTACAAAACTTAGATCTCAATTTGCTACCTTTCATAGTAAAATAAGAAATGAAAGTGTCACCAACTTTTATCATCATATTACAAAACTTAGATCTTAATTTTCTTTAATATATCAAAGAGGTATTGTGTACATATATTATTTAATATAACATCATAGACAATGGACATGCCCATTACAGGAAGTTCTTCCACAGATCACCCTAGGAGATTTAATATATCAAAATGGAGTAGTGATTGTGTTGAAAAGAGTGATACAAATGCAAAATCAAAACAACCTCTGGTGATATTGCTAACACTCCAGGTATACTACATTTAAGATGTTTCAAAATATTATGGGTGTTATTTTCAAAATATACACTCAATTTAATTTTCTTACAGGCAATGTATTAAGAATCACTGGTAATATCAATTCCCAATCTCAATATACTCCAGGTATTATGAGTGTATTATTTTTACCATAAATTTTTTTTCCCGTGTTTTTATTTTGTTATTGTAATAAAATTCTCATGAGATATGTCTTTATAGGAACTTATTCTTTGGATCAAACAAGGAGAACTAGCATCTCAGAATGGAATAGTGGTTGTGTTTGTAAAAATGGTGTAAATGCAAAACAAAACAACCTCTTGCTGATATTAGTAACAGTATAGGTATATTAAGAACACAAGTTTCCAATCTCAATTCACTACATGTATTATGAGTATGTATTATATTTACTATAATTTCTTTATCCATATGCTTTTGTTAATTAATTTAACAAAGTTCTCATATGATATGTTTCCTCTATATTTTAGTTAATTATATTTACTATGATCTCTTTATCCATATGCGAAATAAGTTAAAATCCTTTGTATTTTAATTTTTATAACATGCATCCAATTTAGATATGTTATATTTAGTGCATATAATACATTAAAATGGGTTTATTATCTAATATTTTAGTATATTATTATTTGATTTTTGGTATCATATTGTATGAATTCAATATTTTACAGGTAGTATATTAAGAAATGTAAAGCTGGTAAGAAATGTGAAGCTAGTGAGATTACAAGCTCAATTTGATGGAGGTATTTGGTTTATGTAACGACCCAGGGATTTCTGGCCCTGGAAATCGACATAAATACTTTTACTGTAACTCATGTCGACCCTCCAAGCACCGAAAACACTGGATAGTTATTAGAAAGAAATTAGAGGGTGAGATAAGAAAGAAATAAATACTAGAATAGAAGAAGAAGAAGAAGTAACACCACAACACAGAGTCTCACATCGCAGCGGAACAAAATATAATACAGAAATAAATCTTTATTGAGGACTTTAAAAATACTTACAGTATCAGAGTACATCACACAATGGGACAGTTATAATGATCTGTTCCCATATACAACACACAGCGGAATAGTAGCTATATGATATCATACGACTGAACTCTTCCAGCTCGCCTCTTCACAGCATTCGATAACCTGAACCTGTACACCCCGGCCTAACCCGAGCATTTACAAAACACCGGGTCAGTCTGGTGAACCAGAGTGAGATAAACTCGCACGGTATTACGGGTAAATCATCCAATCATGATTTTAAAGTTCAAAAATCTTTTCAAAAGAAAAGGATAATCGTAAGACCAAATCCACACATAAACACGGACGGTTTTTACCTTACGATAACCCAAAACTGTTTTGAAACCAGTATCTTGTCTGATATTATAATAATGTCTAAATACAAGTAAATAGAAATCTAGTAGAACGCTTGCATCTCACGCTCTACATATATAGTATACAAACAAAACCGCAGGCGCTTATTGGAGATTGGATTCCGATTATGACAAGGTATGGGACCACCTGCCGACAGTGTATCTCTAGAGGCGAATACACTGGGTTCAACAAGAACTACTTGCAACCCGACCCTCACATGACCGACCACTCATTTCGCTTAAGTGTATCGAATGTATATCACCGACGGTTGGGATTAGCAACCGTCTCCCGACAAGGGACAGCATCGAACATAGATTTAAGAAGCAAAAAAGATTTTCTCTAGATAGGTGAATATACACCCTAATGGGAGCGACCCACATAGCCATGCTGCCGACCCGATTTTTGTCATTTCCCGGTTGATGAAGCTTGAGGTCAGAGTTTATTTTTGAACATTTGATCACCATTCACTTTGAATGCCACATCGTCAGATCCGTCAGATGTCACTAATTGACGTCCACAAAAATACTCTAGTTGGAAGCTAAGAGGACGGCAATTCTCCGCCAATAACTATAGCACATTTGAAGAAATCAACGTACGTGACCCTTTGGAAATACTCTGTCAGACATCCGTCCATACAAGTCATCCAGGAACAGGATGAACCGAAGGTACTCTCCTACTGCATCCAATATAGGAATCACCCCATGGATCAGTAGCGAGAAGTCCTTGCAACCCGTAAATTCCAACCACGACAGAATCACAGCTTATCTCTGCTTGCCAGGCAAAGAATATTAGTGGTTCTTCCGTTTATGAAAATCCACGGTCTTCCATACTTCAACTCGATCATCTTCTGATATCTTCACGTATTTGTTGGTCGGAATGGTTTTCGAATAAATTCGATCCCGGTCTTTCCATACCAACAATCGTATTGGACAGATTTGATAGTCGGTGTTTTAACTATCAAAATATACAGTGTTTCAATCATGACACTCCAATGAGTTCACTGGTTCAGTAATCAGCATCACTTGACCTTTTAATTAATTTACTTTACTTTGGACTTCTTGGTATATATATTCTCCAAATCTACACCAAACGTTATACTATTATTTCGCTAATGGAAATAATAAATCATCACTAAGATATCTTACGATTACCAACTAATACCATCTTCAGATAATCCTGATGTTATTCAAGTTAGGATATTTTAATTACCTCTCAGACCTTGATCAACAACGATCATATCCTCAGATAATTGTAAGTCGTAATCAAAACCCATATTCTATTCCAGTCTCAAAACACATTCCATTGTAACTTGAATTTGGTTTTACCAACCCATGACCTAGTTCTTTAACCCAATTTCACCTTTACCAATCTCCTTTCAAACCTATTTAACCATTTCCCATTTTTGAAATCTTATTTCAAAACTCCACTTGTTACTTGATCTCATTTTCAAATAATGTTAATGTAAAATTAATGTCTTAACACTTTAAACCTCATTTACATAACCCTAGTTTATTATAAACCCTTTATCTTAATTTACTTTGGCTTACTTCAGATATTAAGTCCACCTAAATTAAGTGATCGTATTCACTTAAATCCCTTTTTAACTTTGTTATAAAAATTCGGGCTTTAAATATAACACACGTGCATAAACTCCTTTCACCATTTTAAAACCTTATTAAAATTAAAACAATATTTATTAAACTATTTATTCAAACACACCAATTTGATAATCAATTCCAATTCAAAACGGTCGATTAACTCAAAACTCAATTTTTTTGTTAACCGATTCCAATTAATCCTCACTTTAAATTAATTAATAATATAATTAATTAAAATAAATTCCATTCAATTGATTCTTTACAAAACAATTATCAAAGGGTAACCATTCAATTCATTTCTTATTCTCATACTTGTAAATCTGATTAATCATCAGAATTTATTTTATAAAATCAATTAAAAATAAATCAAAGTCTTAAATAAATAAATATTTATTTATTTTCCTTTAATAACTTTTATTTAAAATAATACCATTCAAAATCTATTTTCAGTTATAAAATAAATTTTATAATTTCATCTCTATCGACTCACTTGACGGTGAATCAATATCTAAAAAACGATTGGTTTTATAGGCCATACGCTGCCAAATACCCAACCAATATCACTCATTGGTTTAAACCAAACACAGGTTGAATTCTCAGTCAATAACCAATAATCTACTCAAGCACCAAAACATGACAGTTCATATTTGATAATATGAAATAATATATTTGAGGAATCCGGTTGGATCCCTCCAACCTATTCTGCCCTGTATTCAAATGGTTATCTCAAATCAAACTGTTCAGTTTTGTCTAACTGATAAAAATAACAAACGACCATTTAAGATCAACCACAAGCAATTCAAACAATTCAACCATTTAAACACGTTTATAAATAAACGTGACCAACCAAGGTGAGTTACCTTTATTGGAACCAATCGTTAAAAATAACGATTTGGTATTTTATCGAAATTAAACACAGTTTAATTTCATCAGTTAAATCAACAAACAATGTATAACTAGCAAACAGGGAACCATCAACAAGCAGAGCACACAAAATAAAAACCCAATTTATATAAAATATAAATGGGAAAACTGAGTGAGTTTAACTCACCTTGAGTTGATTCCGTCGTCAACGGCTCATTTAATTAAATTAAACTATCGTTTAATTTAATTAAAAATTTTGGTTGATTCTGATCGCGTCCAGTTCTATTCCATGGCGTAGCGCTCATCCGGCCGATTCCAAAGGTACCAGCCTTGTCCAATTCTGATGAGATATGTACAAGTTATTGCCGTTTTTAAGTTATATAATTAATCATAAATTTAACATCTTTAATTTAAACTAATTACATCAGTTTATATTGGCCGATTTATTTTCCTCCTGCCTTGATCTTTGTTGACCATTCCCTTTTTCCGAATTTTATACTGTTCCAATTTGTAGACCAGCATTTATCCCGTTTTCATGTCTGCACAAACAATCAAATTCACGTTCTAAGTTAATATGGTTTAACTAATAACCATTTTTTTAAAATTAAACTTAAACTAATTATTTTATATTATACAAACATTTGGGGTCAACTTTGTTTCCTTTCCTCATCTACACTCCTTTCAGCGAATGAAACCGGACCACTGTTTTTCTTAGTTCAACAGTAACCATCTACTGCCTGCATCAAATTTTTTAAACTAATATATGGTTCAATTAATAACTAAACACCCTAATCATGTTTTGATTACTAGGATACAGTCCCTTCTAGAATCTTTGTTGTTGCTACCCTTTGACAGCAGCTTCTCATTCATAGATGATGTTCCAGGTTCCACAAACAACACGCGCTTCCCTTCCAAACCGTGTCACCGTGCTTCCCATGCATTACTGTCTTCTCCCATACTCACGGCTTCAGCCCCTCGCTCCTCCCTTCTTCTGTTCGAAAGGGTACAGCACGCCAAACACATCCTTCCCAGATTCTTTTTTTTCCACGTGTTCTTTCCTTCCCTTACTCCTTCCTCATTATACCCACCTCCCACGTTCTGTTCAAAAACCATGCGCCACCATTCACTTTAACACCAACCAACAAAACCCACACACAGCTCGACTTGACTACCCGTGAGTTTTCAGTTCATTTTCGCTGCCACTCCAGAGCTTCAGAGACCACCGCGACATCCCGCCTTTTATTATTATTATTTTTCCTTCTCGTTATTCTCTGTTTTTATTTTAATTTTTTTTTGTGGATTTTTCTTTTTCTTGTTTGAGTCGCCGTATTGGTTATAATAAAAAAGGAGGACAAAGTCGAAGAAATGGCCAGTATTTATAACCCAGACACCTTGGTTATCACGGTGATGAAGTTTGGGGAGCACGTAATTGTAGATGGGTGGGCATATAGAGAGGTCTATAGCATACATAGCTGTGAGCCTATGATGTTATTTCCTTTCCAATGACTGCATGACTCTTCTTGTCATAGGCGTGGATTGGTCTGTATCATAGGTAAGCGGAAATGAAACGAGAGTAGCATGTGGGAAGTTCTGTAAACGTGTAGAATAGGCTAGGTTGCTGGATACTTCGATAGGAAGGAAAAACAAAGATGAGCAGAGTACCTTTCGATCTAAAATATGGTAGGAAAAAGAAAAGATAGGGTAGCTGATGAAAAGACAAAACATGCTGGGTAACCGAAATGGTGCTGAAAAGAAAATACATGCGAGGGTAACATCACAGGGAGGACGGAATACAGTGTAGGTATAATGTAGGTTAGGAAATTTTATTATATTATTAAACGAAACTTCACCGTGAAGTAACACGATAAAACCCCTATAAACGATTCTCGTCTTCTGACAAAAAAAAATATTCTTGGTGTAAAAATTTATTCCGGATCCAATGGGATAAGTTTCGTCGAATTCCGACATCGTTTGAAAATTTTTCCTTTATAAAACCAGAAATAAACACGCGTTTAATTTTTCCACGATCACCGGATAAATCAAATCAACTTGAAACTTTGAAATCCTACAATAATTTGTTGATACGAACCCAACGGCACCAGTTTCGTCGCATTCTGAGACTGTTTCCCTGGTAGGCTATTTTTACGTGCACCACAATGCCATTTCTAACACCAAATTTGTCGGTCTCCAAAAATAACAAACTATATACCTATCCTGACCCTAATTGACGTTACGAACTCAATGGAACTGATTTCGTGGCCTAATTCGATCGTCTGCTCAAGTTACACTCAAATATCTCTCGATTAATTTAATTATACGCTATAGACTTTGATTGGCCATTTACGGCTGCCGTGGTCACATACGACATCGGTTTGCCATGCAGTTTGATTTTTTGACAATAATTTGATGATACGGTTCCAATGAAACTGATTTCGTCGAAAACGGAGTCCGTTTGCAAAATGGCCATTTTAAAGGCCTATATTTTAATAACGATTTCCACAGCGATTATTTTAAATTTTAATTTTGCCATAACTTACAATTTATAATACGAAATCTGAATTTTTCTCTTTCACATGAAAACTATCGTCAACATGCTTCCAGCGTTTCTTATTTCACAGAAATCCGACTTATATTGGATCCTGTATTCTCAGTTGAAGTTCAAAACTCCAATTTACGAACTGCACGCCATTTTCAAGCTCGATTTATAATTATATAAATATATAACGTTCGAACTTCGTTTAAATAACGAATTCAATATTAAATTCCATCGATATTCCAAATATAATATTTAAAACTAATTTAAATATTCAGATTCAAATGGTCGAAAAACACGGGTCGTTACAGTTTATCTCAAGAAACTAGGTTTTATTTTTATAATTTTTCGAGTGCTTTGTAATTCATCTCCTAGTTTTCTCCAGAAAGTAGTTCTAATGCCTATACCTGCAATGGTTACTTATCAAATAAGTCTTAGCAGTTAGAGGAGTTCGAGAATACTGGTATTGTATTTAAAATATTTTTTGTTCAAGTAATGTTGTTTCATTTCATCTTTCTTCATTTTAAAATCTTAACGCCTCCTGATGGTTTAGTTATTTTCATTGACAAAGAAGAAGGAGGAACTACAACAATTACTGATAATGTGGTGAATGAAGAAGTTTTTTATAGTTTGTAAGATATGTGTTAATTTTTTTGTACTTTATTGCCTATAAAGACATCTAAATAATGTGATATCTCAATGTTACGGTCTTCCGGTTCTAAGTATTTTATGTGAATAATAGTTTTGATATTGGCGAGATATTTTAGATACTTCTACTCATGATCTTATAATTATTTTGTTTTGATTTTCATATTTATTTTGTTTGAATGAAAACTACTCATGATATTATGTTTATTTTTCTCTGAAAACTACTATTAATGTATTTTTCTGTTATGGATGTTTATTCTTATGTTGTAATTTGAATTTTTTTTATAGTTAGAATGCCTCTTATACATATAAAAATATATTTAAGACTTAATAACGATGACATCATATACACTTTTTTGCTTCTTCAAAAAAAGTTAACAAACTGTAGTTTGTATATGATTTAAATAATATTACTTGAATTGTATCACTTATAGAATTTTAATGATTATTAGTTCAAATTTTCACATTTAAATATCACAAAATAAGTTTAAATTGTAATGAATTAAGAACATGTTTTTAGAATAAAATCACAAATAATCATTTTTTTATATCTATGCCAAAAAATAACCATTCATAACAAAAAAATTAGATTAATAATAGAATAATTAAACAAATAATCATCCATGGCAAAATTATTGTTAGGTGAACAACATGATAATTAATTATTATTGCTGCATAAATTATTAGATGGATAACAAAACAATTAATCAAAATAATCATCCATGATAAAATTATTTTTAGATGAACAACAGAACAATTTATTATTGTTGCTGCATAAGTTATAATATTTATAAATATATATATATATATATAACCACTTAATATTAATTACAATACTTTATTTTTCTTTTATTTTTGATATTTAATCATTACAATGTTTTTTTTAGTAACATAAATTTTTATGCCCGGAAAAGCAGGCAAAAAATACTAGTTAGCTTATAACGTAAGGTAGAGTAGGTACTTAAAATTATTATTTGTCTTCAAAAAAAAAAATGGTTTCCTTAGAATGTGCTTTTAAAGCGTGCATTAACAAAATCATAATAAAAACAGCAAGGAATAAATCAAAGCTGAAACTTTCCCAATTAGCTTTATGTCTGAACACTAAATGTTTATACCTTAACTGACAAAATACTTCCCTAATTGTCTTGTTATTTTTATTTTTATTTTAAGAAAAAGGAAAATATATTACAAAATAAAAGGAGCATTCCAGCTCAAGGTAATAATAGAACATAAAATGAACAAAGAACAAAATTAAGAAAAAAAAATTGGGATAATCACCAGAACAAGCCTCTCGACGACTCACTCCACCCAAAAACTCAAGCCTACATATGCTAGATTGATCTAACACTGCTCAGGGGAGATTCGATGCACCGAACACCTATTGTTATGGCGACATCAGAAATTAGTCACAATGAAAAAATCAAAAGCCCTGGATTCAGTGTTAAAGATGTAAGTAATATTCCAAGAGAATAATGCAGTAGCATTACACTATTATTAGTGTTTTTACGCAGTACTTCTGCCGGATTGAAAGTTGTTCTTGCTTCTTTTAATTCAATTGTTGTCATCTCTGTTTTGGGGAAAATAATAAATTCTTAAGATGTTATACGATTAATATACAAAACAAAGACTAAAAAATTATAAACTCCTTCATAAGTTTATAAATTAATTTTCAATATTTTGGAATATGATCTTAGTAATTTTTTTTCAACAATAATTTTTGTCGTGACAAATGTACATGTAACAACCCGTAAATTTCGACTCACCAAATATAGAATTTAATTTAATTTTTGAATTAAAAATGATATTAAAACATAAATTATGATTCATTAATTTATGACTCCAAAATTAATTTTGATAAACAATAACTTACGTTGAGATGAACTGTGATTGATGATAATGGAAATAATTAAATTGTTTATATTTATGCTTTTGGACTAGCTAATTTTGAGCTGTTGTTGATAAAAAAGAATTAGCAGTTGAACCCTTGATTTTTTTTTAAAGGTTCAATATAGGAATTAATGCGATAATTGAAAATAAATTTATGAATGTTTCTAGTTTAATTTTGTATAAGAAGAATTGTAACAAAACAATGTGTCAACGGTATATAATGTACGTTTTAACTACAGTAGTTAATGAAAATTAATGTTAACATTTATAATAATAAATCATACGTTTTAATTTTTTAAATATAAGTATAATTTTACAATGATAATAAATCATACATATAATTTCTCTGCTCAGTCACATTCACGCATGTTTATTTCTTTCCCATTTTTTTCTACTTTCCCCATATTCACTACCTCCTTTCTCTCCGCTCTATTTCTCCATTAATTACACGTTCATTTCATTACTTTATCTATTAATTAATTTCCCATCATTTTATTAATTTCTTTCCCTGCATTTTTTCTTCTTGTATCTTATTTTGTATCCTTATTCCTTAAATCTCCATCCATTTTATTCTCCTTTCTCCTTTTTGTTTCCTGCCATTATTTTCTCCAAGATCAAACCATCTCCATATATATATATATATGTATGTATGTATGTATGTATGTATTTTTTTATCTTATATATCATGTATTTTATATTTAGAAGAAAAAAGAAAATACCCTAAAACTTTTAACATTATTTATGTAAAACTTTAACACATATTATTTAATATAATGTGTTTTGAAATTTGAAAAGTTACAAACTTTCTAATAATTAGCATCAAACAATTTACCATGCACTACATTCCATTTCTCAAATCATATTTCATGTTTGCATACATTTAAAACTTGACACAATATGTCATATTTTCAATATGACTAACATTCATTGCAATGCATGGTGTACTTCATTTTCATGTTCCTTGTGTTATCTTTTGTCAATGCTTGCATGCATGTATTCGATTCAAGTTAATTCATTTCCTTCCTTACGTTAAATTCAATGCATGCATGCATGTCCATTTCTTCAATGCTCACATCCCAGCCTTTCCATCTTTCCTTTAAATTGTAATTTCCCATTTATATATAGAAAATAAATAAATTAACAAACGCATTGCACAAATTGCTCATGCGTGACGTTACCTATTTACGCTCCTTCCCTTTTCAACGTGAAGCACCCATTTAGTATACATAAAAAAAAGAATTTGAATAATTAATATGTTACACGCAACAAAACAAAACGGTTGTTTTTCCCAATAGTCGCTACACGTTTCCAAAGTCGTCTGTTTCCAAGGCACCTATTTATTTTCTACGTATATTTTGCCATTCTCAGATCTGCTTTAGTTTCTTATGAATTCCATCGCCATTTTTTGTAACTTCCCCACCCCAAAACAATCGTTGCAACCCAATTTTTCTATTTCCCATCGTCTCCATTCCCTCGGTACCACACCCAGCTGTCGAGCCTCCGTCTGCCTTCATCGAGCCTGGCTTCATCGGTCCGAAACCGATCCTCTACTTGAAGCCACCTGCCAAGACTCTCCACCTCCTCGTTCATCTCCTCGCCTCCACTTTAAAATTCAAAGTCGCCAAACCCTGATTGGCCGCGCCTCGCCACGTTTCCAGATCTGAATGTGAGTTATCTTGCTATAAAAAAAAATTCAAGTTCTTCAACTATTTTATTTTTCCATCTTTCAATCTGGGTGTTTTATAGTTTCAGTTGCTGGTTTTTATTATTGCTTATTATGAGTATGCTAAACAAATTTCCATTTTATGGGTGTGTATTTTGTGGATGTGGTTGTTACTGTGATAAATAGGATTCATAATTTTGTCAATAATTTTAGCAGTAGGGAACTAGATGATGATTATAGTGATGCTTTTATTGTTCGAAATTGCATCATTCAGCCCGAAATGAACTAGATAAGAATAATAGGTGTAGGCTACTATATTCCCGATCTACTTTGTTTTAAGGCCTAGGAATAGAAACTAATCCGTATTAGTAGTTGTATTAGAGTGAAAATTTCTTATTTGTTTGTTAAGTTTGAAAGACTAGTAAGGTTTGTATAATTTGGGCTTAAGATTTATATATTTGTGCAAGACTTGGGATGTACATATACATTTATATAAATATATATATATATATATATATATATATAATCACACCTATATGGCTAGTTAAAGACCTGATCATATGTATTGGATCTAAAATCACATGGGTACTGGAAAAAAATTCATTGGCCCGAATTTGATGCGTACTGGATTGATGGGCTTTGATTCTTTTTAATGATATATATTTCTACTGCTGATATGCCAAATGATCTTTGCATATACGGTAATTGTGAACCATGTTATGCCTTAATGGTAACTTTGTTTATGTGAAACTTGATCTGTTACAAGTGCTCTATCAAATATTTTCATACATATAGTAGTGCATATGTTTGGTTTTGACTTTATATTCTCATGCTTTTTTTTCATCGACTTAATGGCACTTTATTCTACTTGACATCTTTAATTATGTCGCAACTGCCCATAACATTTACTGTGTTATTCGTATATAATTGTTTGTGTTTAAATATAGTTGATTTACTTGAATACAACATGACCCTAGTTTTTTTTGTTTACTCGGGTCGGGGCCAGACCTGAGTAATTACAGCTTAGATTTGAAGCTGACGACGATAAGGATTTGTGAAAGCGTGCTCGCTTTTGGTCCAATTGAAATTCGATTTTTTTTGGTAAATAAACTAATGTATATTTTTTCTTCTGCTATGTATATGAATTTTGTAAACTACGATATTTGTATAAAATGCTTTCGCTGTGAGCTATTGTTTTTATTTTCTTCTATGATTATGTGAATGATTTTGTAAATCCCGTAAGCTAAATAACAATCTGTCATTTCAAGTGGTTTAAGTTTGTTTAATTATCAACTTGAAGTGGTTGAAAAGGCTGGGCGTTATAGTTGGTATCGGAGCTAGTTAGAGAACGTGATAAGGGGTTCTCGCTTGGTTGTTTGGTGGCTAGCAGGAGACTCTTACCCCTACACGCCCCAATAGGAAGATTGGGTTGGTTGTTGCAGTCGAGAGGCTGGCTGTAAAATCAGTTATGAGGCATCATTGTATGTCACGGTGGAAGGTTAGCCTACTGCCTGATGGTTGCAAAGCCTAGGGTCTTTACAGTTGGTATCAGAGCTTTGGTTTATACAAAGCTTAGCTTATGGACTTTAATAAAAATCATTCACTAGAAATTACACAAGAGAGAGTGTAATTTTAAATATAAATGGTTTTGAAACTAATATTTTGAGAGAGCGGCGCAACGGAAGCATTTTGAAATTATTAAATTTTGAAACAAGTTTATTTTAAAATTAATAAATTATCTAGAAATATATCGTTTTTCTTATATATTTGGAGATGGTGTATTCTTATAAAAGGAATTTTGAGTATTTATTTGATGTCAGGTTGGACTATTAAGTATGTAAGATTTTGAATATACGCCTAGCTAACGTATATACAATGTCTTGTCTGTACTAGATAGATATGGAATCACACTCTAGTCACTTGGAGATGATTCTGGTGATTGTTGCGATTTTCGAGTTTTGAAAGCGGGATGGCTATATGATTCCGATTGAAACATCGAGAAATGCTTAGACTAATTATTATGATAAATATTCGAAAATGATTTGGATAAATTTAATGAAAATGCTTTTGTAAAATTAACGTGAACTTGGGTAATTGATCAAAATTTAAATAAAGTTATGTTATTGTGAAATGCAAGTAGAATTTATGAATGAATGTTTTAAAATTAAATTGTAAGGTGAATAGTGAATGATGAAATTGGAAAAAAAATTGTGAACTTTAAAAATCTAGAACAACAAGTGAATGTTAGAGCTAAATTGAAATAAAAAAAAAAGGTAATTTGAATAAAATTGAAGAAAAAGGAAACGAGCTTTAAAATTTACAACGACAAATGTGAATATTTTGAATTTTGGACTAAAGTGAATTAATTAAAGAAATTTCATAGTTGCATCATTTACCCCCTTGGCCTTGAGAATAGATAGTTCCTTCGTTCAATTTTGATTCATTCACCTTGCTTTAGTAGTTGTTGTTTGACCTTCCTATCCTTGTTTTATTCATGTTTGAGCTTTCATTAATACAGAACTCATGTCCTTTTATCTTTCGTTTATCGTGCATTGTAAAAAGTCTAAAATAAAGTTTGATTAATGACATAGTTTTGTATTTGAAACAAATATTTGAACGTTGAATTATGACAACAATTGACAATTGAAGTTTTGAAGTATTGTTTTGGTACTATGTTAATGGAAGTATTGAAAATGGGATGTAAGGGATAATTAAAATGGATAGAAATTGATTTCTTAATTGTTTTGAAATATATCGAATCCAACTTATATAAAATGCGTTAGAAATATTTGATCAAGAAATATTTTGAGAAGGTTATTTGTACACATTTATATGTATGAATTATAAGCTTATTTCAGATGCTTTTGAAAGAGTTTATCTTTTGTGAATAATGTTTGATTTGAGGAATGATTATTGAAATCATATTATGAAATCAAAGCTGAATTATCATTGGAATTTAGCGTAAATTGATTCGGATTGGATTATTTATTGAAGGTAGTATTTTGGTTTCCAAACCTACAAAATTAATTTATTTACTTCATTTAAACTACTTTGAATATAAACTTAGCTGTCTTATCCAACTATTCTATAGCAAACCTATTTAGTTTATTTAAACTATTTTATACTAAAATATATTTATTCTATTCAAACCTATTTAAACTACTTTATATTAAAAAAAACTTGTTTACTATATTCGAACCTATTTTATATCAAGTTTATTATCTTACTTAAACTATTTTAAACTTAACTTAACTGTTTTAGAGATAAGAGTGTATATTTCTATCCGAGCAATTTAAGTCAGAAATGATTGAATGTAAATATATTCAGTTGAATAATAATATTTGTAACAAGCAATGTAAATTGAATTTGAAGTTTTAATGGTGAATTGATTTGTAAATCTGAAATTGAAATGATATCGAATATCTGAATCGATTAAGAAATCAAACTGAATTTGTATTGAAATGGAATTTTGAGAATCTTCGATTTTGGACCCTTGATACGAAAGTTTTCGAAACTTGTATATATGAAGATTTAATATAAGAATGCACTGAATTCAAAATTATTGATTTGGAAGGTAATTGATATGTAATGATATCTTGTATATAATGGAATCTGTACAAGAATGACATGTTGAAATATGATTTAAGAAAACTTATATGAATGAAATTTTATATATGTCCTATGTACGCGAAGTGAAATGAATATTATATGTAGTATTTTATGATTTCAAACCAAATATACAGGTAGTACCTTCCATTGAAAATCGAGGTCCTACTCGCTAGGAACTCTTATTGATATTTCTTTGATTGTGGTTGTCCGGACGTAACACTCATGAGTGTTTCCTTTGAAATCGGCTACATAGCAAAATTCGCAGGGTCGCGAAGGCCTATAGAGACGGATGCTTCCTGGGGGAACAAGGTGTAAACATTTTGTCTGCTGTGATCATGGTTGTTTTACGATAGTGAAATCCGCAGGGCTGCGAAAGTCTACGGGTATGGATGTTTCCTAGGGGATCCAGGCATAACCATTGTGTATCTACGGTCCACATGGCGTAATTCGTAGAGCAGTGATTGCCTAAGGTCTATGGGTGATAGATATGTAACCCCAGTGTTACTAGATGTAGACTGCGATCCATGCGATTGTTTTGAGGTGTCATAGCGAAATACATAAGGCAGTATTGCCTAGGCACACATGGCCATGGAACTTTGTCCTCTCGACCTGGTCATGGAGCGACCTTAGGGGCTACGTTCCATGATGATCTCAGGTTATTCTATTCTATTTCTATTGATTCATGCCATTGGTTGTTCATGAAGAAATTCACAGGGAAGAGATTTCCTATGGGACAGATGTTTCTTGGGAGACCCAAGCGTAACCATTGTGTATCTGCGATTCATGAATAAGTTTCATCGGTTGGTTTATTGGATGGTACTTCTTTTATCTATTTTAATGTTTTTTCAAGTATTTTCACTGGTTGTTGAAAGGAGTTTACTTATTACATCGAGATTTCTAGTTTTGCGCTTGATCACCGCATTACCAGATTCTTGAAGAACGATGATAAACTTGTGGAAATATCGAGTTATCAAGAACTATTTTTCAAATAAAGAATTTTTGATATAAAAGAAATTTATCAAACAATTTTCTTATTTGTATATAAATCAAAGACAATTGACTTAAGTACATTGGTATAACTAAAAAAATTAACGAACTATAATGCAGCTGTATTTGAAAACCATTCTATTCGCATAACAGTTTTGATTTAGATTTGAATAAACGATTTTGATTTCAAATAGAATTATTTGCTCGATTCTCAACGATGAACACTGATACGAGTTTTTGATAAGAATCTGAAGTTCTCTATCATAGTTTATTGTTGTGCAAGGAGAATGGAAATTTCTAATCAAGAAGTCAAATCAAAAGTCCACACTTGGAGCGATCGAATTGAAAGCAAATGTTTGTATTTGAACAAGCAATCGGAAATGATATGCATATGAATGGAGTATCGTTTAATTACTAGTTCCTTATTTCATTCCTTTTCGAGGATGAAAAGTTCTAGGTAGGGGAGATTGTAACATCCAGTAAATTTTGACTCTTCAAACATAGAATTTAATTTAATTATTGAATTAAAAATGATATTAAAACATAAATTATGATTCATTAATTTATGACTCCAAAATTTATTTTGATAAACAATAACCTACGTTGAGATGAACTGTGATTGATGATAATGGAAATAATTAAATTGTTTATGTTTATGCTTTTGGACTATGTAATTTTGAACTATTGTTGATTAAAAAAAAATAGCAGTTGAACCCTTGATTTTATTTTGAAGGTTCAATATAGGAATTAATGTGATAATTGAAAATAAATTTATGAATGTTTCAAGTTTCATTTTTTATAGGAAGAATTGTAACAAAACAGTGTGTCAACGATATATAATGTATGTTTTAACTACCACAGTTAATGAAAATTAATGTTAACATTTATAATAATAAGTCATACGTTTTCATTTTTTAGAATATAAGTATAATTTTACAATGATAATAAATCATACATATAATTTCTCTGCTCATTCACATTCACGCATGTTTATCTTCTTTCCCCTTCTTTTTCTACTTTCCCCAAATTATCTACCTCCTTTCTCTCCACTCTATTTCTCCATTAATTACACATTCATTTCGTTCCTTTATCTATTAATTAATTCCCTTCATTTTATTAATTTCTTTCCCTACATTTCTTCTTCATGTATCTTATTTTGTATCCTTATTCCTTAAATCTCCATCCATTTTATTCTCCTTTCTCCTTTTTGTTTCCCATCATTATTTTCTCCAAAGTCAAACCATCTCCATGTATATATATGTATTCCCTTCATCTTATATACCATGTAGTTTATATTTACAATAAAAAAGAAAATACCGTAAAACTTTTAACATTATTCATGTAAAACTGTAATAGATGTTATTTAATATAATGTGTTTTGAAATTTGAAAAGTCACAAACTTTCTAACAATTAGAATCAAACAATTTACCATGCACTACATTCCATTTCTCAAATCATATTTCATGCTTGCTACATTTCAAACTTGGCACAATATGTCATATTTTCAATATGGCTGACATTCATTCCAATGCATGGTGTACTTCATTGTCAATTTCCTTGTGTTATCTTTTGTCAATGCATGTATGCATGTATACGATTCAAGTTAATTCATTTCCTTCCTTACGTTAAATTCAATGCATGCATTCATTTGCTCATGCATGTCCATTTCTACAATGCTCACATCCCCAGCCTTTCCACCTTTCCTTCAATTTGAAACTTCCCATTCGTATATAAAAAGTAAATAAATTAACAAATTAACAAACACATGGCACAAATTGCTCATGCATGACGTTATCTATTTTTGCTTCTTTCCCTTTTCAACCCGAAGCACCCATTTAGTATACATTAAAAAAATGGAATAATTAATATGTTACATGCAACAAAACTAAATGGTTGTTTTGCCCAATAGTCGCTACACGTTTCCAAAGCCGTCTGTTTCCAAGGCACCTATTTATTTTCCACGTATATTTTTCCATTCTCAGATCTACTTCAGTTTCTTGTGAATTCCATCGCCATTTTTTTTGTAACTTCCCCACCCCCAAAACAATCACAGCAACCCCATTTTTCTGTTTCCCATCGTCTCCGTTCCCTCCGGTACCACCGTCTACCTTCATCGAGCCTAGATTCCCCGGTCTGAAACCGATCCTCTACTTGAAACCACCAGCCAAGACTCTCCACCTCCTCGTTCATCTCCTCGCCTCCACTTTCAAATTCAAAGTCGCCGAACCTTGATCGGTCGCGCCTCGCCTTGTTTCCAGATCTGAATGTGAGTTATCTCACTATAAAAAAAATTCAAGTTCTTCAACTATTTTAATTTTCCCTCTATCAATTTGGGTGTTTTACAGTTTCAGTTGCTGATTTTTATTATTGCTTACTATGAGTATGCTAAACAAATTTCCATTTTTGGGTGTATATTTTGTAGATTTAGTTGTTATTGTGATAAAAAGGTTTCATAATTTTGTTAAGAAGTTTAGCAGTAAAGAACTAGATGATTATAGTGATACTTTTATTGTTAGAAATTGCATCATTCGATCCGAAATGAGCTAGATAAGAATAATAGGTTTAGGCTATTGTATTCCCGATCTATTTTGTTTTAAAGCCTTGGAATAGAAACTAATCCGTATTAGTAGTTGTATTAGAGTGAAAATTTCTTGTTTGTTTGTTAATTTTGAAACACTAGTAAGATTTATACAATTTGGGCTTAAGATATATATATATTTGTGCAAGACTGGGGATGTACATATACGTTACGAATTTATATATATTATCACACCTATATGGCTAGTTAAAGACCTGATCATATGTATTGGATCTAAAAGCACATGCATGCTGGAAAAAAAACTTCATTGGTCTGAATTTGATGTGTACTGGATTGATGGGCTTTGATTCATTTTAATGATATATTTCTACTGCTGACATGCCAAATGATCTTTGCATATACGGTAATTGTGAACCATATTATCCCTTAACGGTAACTTTGTTTATGTGAAACTTGATCCGTTACAAGTGCTCTATCAAATATTTTCAAACATATAGTAGTGCATATGTTTGGTTTTGACTTTATATTCTCATGTTTTTTCATCGACTTAATGGAACTTGATTCTACTTGAGACCTTAAATTATGTCGCAGCTGCCCATAACATTTAATGTGTTATTCGTATACAATCGTTCATGTTTAATTATAGTTGAATTACTTGAATACAACTTGACCCGAGTTTTTTTTGTTTGCTCGGGTCGGGGTCAGACCTGAGTAATTACAGCTTCGATTTGAAGCTGATGACGATAAGGATTCGTGAAGGCACGCTCGCTTTTGGTCCAATTAAAATTCAATTTTTTTTGGTAAATAAATTAATGCATATTTTTTCTTCCGCTGTGTATATGAATTTTTTAAACTATGATATTTGTATAAAATGCTTTAGTTGTGAGATGTTGTTTTTATTTTCTCCTGTGATTCTGTGTTTGATTTTATGTAAACCCCGTAAGCTAAATAACAATCTATTGTTTCGAGCAGTTTAGGTTGGTTTAATTACCGACTTGAAGCGGTTGAAAAGGCTGGGCATTACAGTACAACAACAAATTAAGTTAATAACGACAACAACAAGGAGTTATGTTAAACAACAATGATTAATGTTTCACTATTAAGTTGAAGTGATACACCTTCTAAAAGAAAAGATCGCAGCAACATATGTAAATAAATTTACAAGAAATAGATTCTAACCGGGATATAGAAGAAAATTTCGTCTGAGGCTTGTCGTGGCAATTTCTTTAAGACTTTCTTCAAAGTCTCTCAAGATACAATAGGCGTAATCTACTCAAGATTGTGGTGTATATGAACTTCTGTGTGATTTGCAAGACAATTTAGATTTTTTGGTTGACATGAAGAGGAAGAAGAGATAATTTGGAAATTTCTGATTGAGGAAAATGATCAAGTTTCCTTTTCTTTTCATAAACTAATTTGCAATAGTAGTTTCCAATGGAAAAAGTCGTATCTCTTCAATTTGCAGTTGCAATGCCTATTTCTATTGGAAAAAAGGTTGGGTCTTTCTAACAATTGCAACTTTTGACCACGTCTTTTCAGCAATTATAATAGTAATTTGCAATGTTCATTTCCGTTGTGAATATCCGTGTCTCTTCATTTGCAACGCTTGCACCCATTGCAAATACACTACAAGAAACATTGTTATTTTCGATAACATGGGACTACGGTTTTCAACGGCATTCGATGGCTGTCGGAAGCCGTTGGTTATAATCGATTATCCTAGCAAACCGTAAGATTCTTCCCTCATTCCTCTTCCCCAATTTTCAATTCCAGCTCGGGTTCTAAAACCCAACACCCCCATTTTCGTGATTTTTGGCCTCCAAACACAATTTTTTCACATCGAATCCTTCCTAGCTTTCAATTAAACCTCCATCTTTGTTCAATTCTAGTCATTATCTCATGTTTTGCTAAAAAATTCAATTTACACCTATATCTTATGTCTGATAAAATTAGAAAATTAGGGTTATTTGTTGAGTGCAATTGTTTTTAATGGTGTTGTAGTATGTTATAGCATCGTATATATGTGTATTTCATGCGATACATTGACATTCAAAATTTTGTGTGTAAAATTTGATTGTAAATCAGCGATAGTGACATATATTGATGTGCTAATAAATTTGTAGGTAGATTTATGAATTATTGTTTAGACGAATTGAGGAATCAAAAATTAATTAATTATTTGTTGCATTTTTGTAGTAAAAAGTTTCAAGTAGGTGGTATTATTAGAAAGTGCTTTCATCATGGATGAATTTCAAACATGAAATATTATTTCCAATTGGGCAGTTTTTTATGATTACTTTGATTTCAAAGTTAAGACACTATCGGATTTCATTTTCAGCAATTTAGGATATTTGTGTGTATGTGCGTCGTTGTGCACTTGTCATTCTTGTATGTGTTCTAGTTGACAAATGAAAAAATGAATGGACGACGAACTTGGAATAATACTTCGTGCAAATTTTGACTTATGCACCAAAAAACATGAGTCTACACTTTAGTCGCGTCTATTGAAACGACGATAATAGTAAATTGGTTTTAACTTGATTGAAATGTCAAGCTGATGTGATAAAATAAAATATTTTTGTATTGTAGTACAACTATATTTCTATAGTAAAATGTGCACATCTAATTGACTAATATCCCCTAGAGTGTATTCGGCCTCGTTTGACGAGTGTTGTACATGATCGTTATATAAATAGTCGTTTCTGTCAAATTAAAAAATGACCGTTTTGATTCATATGGTACAATATTTGATGGATTTGTCCTTGTATTG
The DNA here is from genome assembly GCA_030737875.1 of Allium sativum. Classification (NCBI taxonomy): domain Eukaryota; kingdom Viridiplantae; phylum Streptophyta; class Magnoliopsida; order Asparagales; family Amaryllidaceae; genus Allium; species Allium sativum. The sequence continues at coordinate 14,667 of JASFAX010003482.1, read as the reverse complement.
GACAAGTTATAAACGCAATAAGCATCTACAATTTGTATACTACTTCGTTTCAAAAGATTCACAAAATTTCGGTTCAGTTTTTCTTTTTGTTTCTTGCGTACTTGTGTACAATGCAGGAAACAAAAGGAAAATGCTGCCGAAATTTTGTTGAATTGTTTGAGATGAAGTGGTGTACAATTGTAAATGTTTACTGTGGTTATAATGGGAAGTAGGATGTCTGACCATGTAAAAGAGTTGCATTAAAAAAAAGTGCCAGAATAGATTTTTTTTAACTTAATGAAAATGTTATTTTCTTTCAATTGTTATATATACATGTGTTTTATGACCATAAAGACAATTTTTTTCGAATTCGTATTCTTGAAAATAAATATTAATTTTTGGACTTGTGACTAAATTTCTCAACTAGGAAAAATGATTGATTATTTTGTTGATCGGAGGAGTTGGATGTACCAAAGAAGAGGACAGAGAGGTTCAATAAAAGAAGATTTTTATAATGGTATAAATGTCTTTGTTGAATTCGCTTTAAGTAAAAATGGAACCTATTAGCCCACTTTGTGATCGGGCTACACAAAGCTAAGAGATTGTTCGATGAATCAGTGTAAAGGAAGGATTCACAACAAGCAATCGAATCGGTTCGGATATTCACAAACCGACCCTCTTCTCTCCGAAAATTAGCAGCCCAGGAAATGGAAAAGAGGAGGCGCAACTGGATCGGTTTGGAGCCTTCTGATCCGGACCCCTCATTCATGCTTCCAATCCTAACCCAAAACAACTGAACAGTAGTTACAAGCCTACTCCCCCACATTCACCCACGAAGGCTATGTGCTGGCAACATCCCAGAGCTCCCACTACCGAACCGAGCGGGATGCCTGCCATGTGTACCGAACCGGAGGCCTCCCAGAAAGACTCTCCACCTATAAATACGCCTCCAAGGATCATTTGAAAGGATCTTTTGGCAAGTTCTTGACTTAAACACCGCTATATCCAAATTTCATCACTTTAATCAGGTCATCATCAATCTTTGAAGAACATTTCAGCGATTATTGAGTGAATTTATTCATTGTAAAAGTGAGATTGTGCGAAGACAATCGTTGCATTTGTATTCCAATCATCAATCAAAGAAGTACAAAGTGGACGTAGGCTCTTTAACACACTATAAATCGTGTGTTTCTCTTCGTTTTTATTTTCATTTCACTTAGAATTATCAATAGTTTGGGTGTTAGAACCATTTTTGGATCTAAAATTTTGGTGCTTTCACTGAGAATTAAACTCAAATTCTTTATATTTTGTGCTACCATTCTACTATTTGAGTTTGTATATTCGAAGAAGATAGTCCGTACAGTCAATATTTCCGAAATTCTCTTCAAAAAAGATCTCGACAAATTGGATATTATGAAGGGAAAAGGAAAAGAAGTGCAAAATGCGCGGGAAAGCGGAGTAGGTGAGGATCAGCAAGCTATGGTTGTCACAAGATCAAGGGGACAAAGTTCAGGAGCTACCCGATCTGATCCCCAAGCTCTGAACCGGTCCGAAGAGGCCACCCTGATCCGACCCGGTTCCATGAACGCTCTTGTTTGCTCTCCTCTGATCCAAACCACATAGGCAGGGGGAGGACGATCAGAACCAAATCTGGTTGAAGTTGGTACCTTTAATCGAGCTCCTACAAATGCTCCGATACCACCCGTGGCAACTGATGAACAACATACACCTTCAATCACCTACCGAAGACCCATTGGTGATCACTACCATTATTGGTCTGACTCTGGTTCATAAAGTGTTAGTGGATAATGGGAGTTTGGTTAATATTCTCTTTAAAAAAGCATTCAATCAAATGAGACTCGAAGCGAAAGACTTGAAGCCTTGCGAGGGATAGATATGTGGCTTCAATGGGGCCTCAACAACTCCAATGGGATATGTAGAATTGTCAGTTACATTAGGACAGGGAGATGCCAGAGAGTGAGAATTCTCCCGTTTGTAGTTTTGGACATCGACTCACCCTATAATGCCTTTTTGGGCCGACCAGCCCTCGCAGCATTCAGGGCTTGCATTGCGTCCAGGTGCTTATTGTCGAAATTCCCAATCAAAGCCGGAGAAGGAGTAATGATAGGTGATCAAGCCACCGGACGAGCCTGGTACATGGCCGAACCGAAGATGTTGCTGAAGGGATTAAGCATCGAAGCTAAAGGCACCTCCTCCCTTGCGAAGGAGGGTTCGGCATAGCAATTAAAGGGACCAGCCCCGAGGGAGTCGCCCGGAGAACTGCCCGAGGACATAGATCCCAGAGAGAATGAAGAGCCTGGGGACAGAAAGGCAACAACCAATGAAATGACTGTATACATCTCCATAAATGATGTTGATCCGACAAAGGTTTTAAAGATTGGATCCCAGCGGATCCGTTCCAAGCAAAAGAATTGACTGACTTTTTAAAGGCAAACTTGGATGTGTTTGCCTGGACCCATGTTGATATGTGTGGGATATCTCCCTCCGTTATGAGTCACTCATTGAGTATTAGTCCAAAATATCCACCCGTTAAACAGAAGAGACATATGTTAGGCCCGGAGAGGTCGGTAACCCTAAAGGAAGAAGTGGAGAAGTTGAAAGATAATGGGTTCATTAGAGATTTGACGTATCCCGACTGGTATCGAATCCTATTTTGGTCAAGAAATCAAATGGGAAATAGCGATTTTTCGGATTTAAACAAAGCTTGTCCAAAAGATAGTTTCCCACTTCCTAGGATTAACTAGCTAGTGGACTCAACAGCCGGACATGAACTTCTTTCCTTCATGGACGCATACTCAGGATATAAACAGATCCCCATGCATGTGTCGTATCAAGAGCACACGAGTTTTATAACAAACTTGGGATTGTACTGTTACGTAGTGATGTCGTTTGGACTAAAGAATGCCGGAGCCACGTATCAGCGCCTGGTGAACCGAATGTTCTATAACCAGATTGGAAAAACTATGGAAGTTTACATAGATACCATGCTCATGAAATCCAGGCAATCCTCTAGTCATACACAAGATCTAGCAGAGATGTTTGCCATCCTACGGAGGTACAGGATGAAGTTGAACCCCTTAAAATGCTCATTTGGGGTTACATCAGGGAAATTCCTCAGGTTCATCGTAAGTTCTCGAGAGATTGAAATTAATCCTAGCCATATAGCAGCAATAAGGAACATAGAAGAGCCATGGAAGATTAGGGACGTTCAAAGCCTGACAGGGAAGGTTGTTTTGTTAAGCAGATTCATTTCCAAAGCAATGGACAAGTGTGTCCCATTCTTTGATTTAATCAAATGGGGGAAACGTAATTTCGAATCGACTCCCGACTGTGTAGAGGCCTTCCAAAATCTGTTGGACTTATTGGATAAACCCCCGATATTGTCAAAACCGGTGGATTATGAAGATCTGTTCGTCCATAGCGGTGTCATCTCATGCTGTCAGCACAGCCTTGGTGCGTGAAGAAGACAAGATCCAGAGGCCATTATACTATGTAAGTAAGAAGTTAGCAGCTGTAGAATGCAATTATCCAAGAATAGAATAAGCTTGCCTATAACCTCTTAATTGCCTCCCGAAGGCTCCGTCATTATTTCCAAGCTCATCCGATAGTCATTTACACCAATCAACCACTAAGACAAGTATTACAAAGACCCAAAGCATCGGGGCAATTACTTAAGTGGAATATCAAGTTAAGCCAATTTGGTTTGAATTTTCAGCCAAGGAGGTCAATAAGGGGGCTGGCCCTAGCTGACTACATAACAGAATTCACAATTCTTGAAGAAGAAACAGTGGATGACAAAGTCATTGCTTCAGAGCATAAATTAGAACTTAGTCCATGGAAATTATATATGGACAGGGCTAAGAATGATCGAAGATCCGGCGCCGAAGTTGTTTTAACCACTCTTGAAGGACGATCCATTTACTACGCCCTGCGATCGGAGTTTTTTGCCACCAATAATGATTCCGAGTACGAGGCCTTGATTGCCGGGCTGAAACTCGCTAAGGAATTAAGAGTAAGAAAACTGGACATATTCTGTGACTCCAAGATAGTTGTCTGTCAAGTTCGAAAGGAATTTGTGACCAGGGGACCTCGGCTTGTTACTTATCTTGAAAAGGTAGAGGAGTTGCTGGGCAACCTGGGGCATTGCATTATAACACACATTCCGAGAGCGGAAAACCATAAGGCAGATCGACTGGCTAAGCTAGCAAGTTCTGACAACCCTAAATAAACCGAAATGGTTCTAATAGAGATATTGGAATCACCAAGCTTTGTCCAAATGGAAATCGAATTAGCCTTGGAAGATGAGCCGGAAAGGGAGTCATGGTTGACACCAATTAAGAACTTCCTTAAGAGAGGAATGCCCCCATCAAAGAAGAGAGAGAGAGACGAGTTGTAACTCTTAAAGCTGCAAGATACATTTTACAGGATGACATCCTTTATCGCCAAGGATTTTCCATGCCTCTGCTGCGGTGTATAACACACGACGACGTCAAGCATGTACTGAATGAAGTACACAAAGGTGAGTGTTGGGATCATACCGGAGGTCAAACTTTGGCGAAGAAAGTATTGCGATATGGTTATTTTTGGCCTACCGTGAATAAAGATGCAGCTGATCACTCACGACGCTGCGACAAATGCCATAGATTCGCTAAAGTTCCAAGAGAACCTCCATGACATCTCAAATCAATGGTCAGTCTATGGCCGTTCGCACTATGGGGACTAGACATCATTGGAACCCGTCCAATTGCTAAAGGAGGAACTAAATATGCGATCGTGGCTGTGGATTATTTCACAAAATGGGTGGAGGCCGAGCCCTTAACCATGATCACAGCAAGAAAAGTGATAAGCTTTCTGGTCAACAATATTATTTGTCGATTTGGGATACCGAAAACCATTATAACTGATAATGGAACCCAATTCGACAACGCGGAATTTAGAAACTTCTGTCAGAAGTATAAAATTGATAAAAGATATACCGCCGTAGCTCACCCACAGTCGAATGAACAGGTTGAAGCAATAAACAAGGTTATTAAGTCAATTCTTAAAAAGCGGTTGGAACAAGCAAAAGCCATGTGGGTTGATGAATATCCACTAGCTTTGTGGGCCTATCGAACAACCTTCAAGACGGCTAATGGTCATACTCCTTTTTCACTCTCCTTCGGGTCAGAAGCGGTAATTCCAGTGGAGCTTAAAGTCCCCTCTTATAGAGTGACATATTATGACCCAATGATAAATAAAGCACTCCTCTTAGAATCCCTGGACATGGTTGAAGAGAAGAGGGACGAAGCGAACTTGCGTGCTTCAAGGCATCGACACCAAGTGGCATGCTACTATGACAGAAAGGTTTGCTTTAGGACTTTCGAACCAGGAGACCTGGTATTGAAATGAGTCTTTCCACCTCCCGTTCGTCTAGGCCCAAAGTGGGAGGGACCATACGCCATCTGACAGAAACTTGACATGGGAGCTTTCAAGTTAGCGACCATGGATGGTGAAGAAATTCCTTGAGCTTGGAACACCCAACATTTGCAGTGATACTCGACTTGAAATTGTACTATTTTCTTTTGTTTTATAGGCCATGTAAAAAGGCACAACTTGCCTAGAAAAGTATGGTTAATATAAACAAAAGATTATGAAGTGGACGTAGGTCACGACTTGGTCGGACTGCTATAAAATACGGTGTGTGATTTACTTTACCCGTTCGAATCTTGTTTTGTAATTTTTCTGTGACTGACATAACATAAGTCGAAAATATAAGAAATTTGAATTGATACAAAAGCAAATGAAAGGACCATTTTCCAAATGACATAAAAGAGACGGGAAACCGACGTCCCAAACTCTAACTCTCACAAGTCGAGAGAGAGTATAAAAAACGGGAAGACAACGTCCTCGAGGCGTGACAGTGCACCATGACAAAAGACTGCCTTGAAACTACTCTAACCTGACTATACAACGGGAGAGTACAAAGGTTCAAAGAATGTGTACCAATGAAAAAGAATTATAACCCCGCCAAAAGGCCTAGGGGCAATTTAATCAATCTCAAACAAGCCTTAACCAAGTGCTATGTTCAAGATTGATTGGGGGCATACACATCATGCATCCTGCCATCAATCATTTATTTTATTTATTTAAGCAACAATTTCTCTACGAACAATATTTTCTCTGTGTATGCATTTGCAAGGCAGCACAATTGTACCTTGAATCAATACTAATGTTTGTTATTTTTTCGACGCTAACAGAAATAAATGACAAACTCGCAAGCATTTGACATAGTGGAAAACGAACTACTTTATTTACATAGATGCAGGTTTATACAAAAGAACTAAACAAAGGCGAGGGTCATACTCGCTACAACAACAAGCGGACCGAGGATCAGGAAAAATGAAAAATAGAACTGCCTTTCATTTGGATTTCGGGGTGGACTTTGCTTTTTTGGTAGATTTTAGTTTTTCTTTCTCCTCTTTTTCAGCCTCGATCTGGATCCGCTTTGGTCTCTTCTTCCGAAGAACTGGAGTGCTGAGATTAGTAGAAGATTTTTAATCAAGCTCTTCAGGGATTGATCTAGTTTAGAGTTTAACAACTAACCTTGACCCAGGAGGTACTGTCGCAAGGGGCTTAAAACTTTCAGGATCTATTTCCTCGACTTTCAGTTGCAAACGCTTATCCTGCTTGGCCTTCATCTCGGCCAAAGTCATGTCATCGACATTCCCCGAGTCTCCAGTTATAGTGACATCATCATCTTCCTCATGCCCACCATCGCCACCGTCGACTTTTAGGGCATCTATTACATCTTCTTCCAGGGAGTCTTCAGTGGTAGATGGTTTGGGAGTCTTCTCGGCAACCTTGTCCTTATCCTTGACCTCTTCCACAGATTTTGAGCCAGTAACTTCAGCATGTTTCTCTTGGATCTCTTCAGTAGATCTCGTATCGGTGGTTTCCCTCTGCTGCTCATCGGCCTTTACGACTGGTTGTGCACCTATAGAATGATAGTTAACTGGTATTAGCTTAGGAGAAATAATAGGGTCTTCAATGGATTGTCCAATAATATGGCGAAAGGTTGAAATAGCCTTAATAAATTGGGGTGAAAAGGTAGAGAAACCTTCGGATAATTTCTTAATTTGGGTAGCTAGGGTCTCTGGCGTCGCTTCAGGAATAGGGGATAAAAAAGATATCTTAGGGATTCTAGGATTCTCTAGGTCATATCCCTCTGTTCTGGAATCCTCAAGGGCAGCAGAAGAAGAACTAGTTTCGACTACATTTTTTCCCTTAGCTTGACGTATCTCTTCTTCCATAGCTGCAGCAATGAGTCTGCGTCCTTCAGCCAAGCGCACCGGTTCTTCACCCCTTAGAAATTTCTCCATAAGTTTGTTTTCATCGATGGAGTCCACCTTAAGCTATTTCTTCTCATATTCGATGATTTGGTCCCACACATAAACAAGAGTTGTCGGTTAATCCTCAATCCAAGAAATGTCCCGACGACGGATCACTTGAGCAAAGAACTCTATCATTTTCTCACCATAGCCATCCAATTCCATCTGCGCCACGGAAAGTTTCTTTTGAACCTCTTCGGCAGATTTAATGGCAATGCTTGTGTTCCCCTCGGCCAAGACTAACCTAGATTCAGCCTCCAGTAGGTTGGCTTCCAATTTGGCGTTCCGCTTTGCCAAATCAGTGTCTTTCTTCTCCAACTCAGCCTTTTCCCGTTCAAGGGTAGTTCAAGCCAACTGTACTTTAACACTTTCAGATTTAGCATCCATAGCAACCTTGTCCTTATCCTTGACCTCTTCCACAGGTTTTGAGCCAGTAATTTCGGCATGTTTCTCTTGGATCTCTTCAGTAGACCTCGTATCAGTAGTTTCCCTCTACTGCCCATCGGTTTTTGCAACTGGTTGTGCACCTATAGAATGAGAGTTAACTGGTATTAGCTCAGTAGAAACAATAGGGTCTTCGATGGATTGTCCAATAATATGGAGAAAGGTTGAAATAGCCCTAACAAATTGGGGTGAAAAGCTAGAGATACCTTTGGATGATTTCTCAATTAGGGTAGCTAGGGTCTTTGGTGTCGTTTCAGGAATGGGGGACAAAAAAGATGTCTTAGGGATTCCCGGATTCTCTGGATCATATTCCTCTGTTCTGAAATCCTCAGGGGTAGCAGAAGAAGAACATGTTTCAAGGACATTTTTTTCTCTTAGCTTGACGTATCTCTTCTACCATAGCTGCAGCAATGAGTCTGCGTCCTTCAGCTAAGCACACCGGTTCTTCACCCCTCAGAAATTTCTTTATAAGTTTGTTTTCATCGATGGAGCCCACCTTGAGCTCTTTCTTCTTCCATTCGATGGTTTGGTTCCATACATAAACCAGAATTGTCGAGTAATCCTCGTTCCAAGAAATGTCCCGACGACAGATCACTTGAGCAAAGAACTCTACCATCAGCTCACCATAGCCATCCAATTCCATCTGCACCATGGAAAGTTTTTCTTGAACCTCTTCGGCAGATTTAATGGCAATGCTTGTGTTCCCCTCGGCCAAGACTGCCCTAGATTCAGCCTCCAGTAGTTTGGCTTCCAATTCGGCATTCCGCTTTGCCAAATCAGTGTTTTTCCTCTCCAACTCAGCCTTCTCCCATTCAAGGGTAGTGCAAGCCAACTGTACTTTGACACTTTCAGATTTAGCATCCTCAGCTTGCTTCTTCAGATCTAAGCGCTATTGGCTATGGGATTCCAACAAGTGTGATAACGCCTTTTAGTTCCTCATACTGTTTTTTGTAGTTGTCGGCATCCCGTTGAACGAGAGCAAGCTGAGCTTGTGCGTCTTCCAAGTCTTTCTCTGAATTTTTCAGGATGCTTTCGTCGTAATCAGCCATTTCGTTCATGTGGTCAATGGTAGTGATTAAATTGCGGATAATCTTAGAAAGTTTGCGCGAATATCTATACATTTATGTATATTGCTTTCCACTAAGTCTATCTTTGCCTTAGCATCATCCGCCTACTTCGAAGGAACATACTCAAGTGCGGGAACAAAATGTAGATGATCCAAATAATGATCCGGAAATTGTTTCTTCAAATATGCCAGTTTCGCTTTAGCTTCAAAATCCAGCGGCACGGGTTTAAATATGGACAACTCGACCTTTTTTCGCTTGGCAGGTGCGATGGACATGTCGTCCCTACTCGACCTTTTTTCAATTTGTTTATGCTTATCCTGCGAATCAACACGCTTCGACGACAGCTTCTCTTGGGGATGCTTGTCTTTAGGAGAAACTGCATCTTTAGAGTGTGGTTTGTCCTCCTCGCGCTGACTGACGAGGAGAATGAGAGCATGAAGAATGAGGATGATTGGGATCATGATGCCTCATGTCATCCCTGTCGCAACTCTCGCGGCGATCATGTTCAGTGTCGGGGTCAAATCTAGGCATACTGGTGCGGACTTTCTTGACATCATAGCGGGGACGTGTCATAGTTCCTGCAAAATAAGGTATGTAAAGTTCAGAACCATTGTTTATGAGAGGCATAGGTATTGTGACATGCAGTGTTGGTGTTTTGTGCATATCCTAAGTGATAACCCTCCCCCAACCAACCAGAGCCCAAAGTTAGGTCGACATGTGCAGTTTCCTTAGTCTTCACAGGGGTAGCTTCCTCTGAGGAAGTAAAAATAAGAGTGTTCGTTCCAAAATCTTCTAAAGTGTAAAGGGTCTCGGGCAAGGGAAGATTGCCCAAACCCCGAAATTAGAATCATCTGTAGTGGGGGCATCTACTTGAGGAACATCTAATGGCATCTCTTTTGGAGAGATCGGCTTTTCAGGAGTGGAAGCATCCTCGGGAGTAATGTATTTATTTCTATCTTTTTCTGCTATATTTGCTAATATATCATCTTGAGTCATAGAGGGAGAAGGAGGATCCCTAAGGGGCACTGTTGGATCTTTTGAACCTTCTCCCCTCTCAAGAGGACTGTCGATTGGCCCCTCAATTGGAGGTATGTATACATAAGGACCTTCACCGTGACCTATGCTTCGAGATATAGCAACTAGTTGATGCCAATGGAGATATTCATTTACTAAGCAGTCCTTGATGGTCAAGAATTTTTGGTCTCTATTAAGTAACTGATTCAAGCGATTAAATTGCACCGGATGTTTCTCCTGTGGTGGGTTAGGAACTGTAAGTGAAAACAAGCAATGCTTAATGTATTTATGATAAAGGCTGGCACTAGAGCATAAAAACTGAGGTCCTTACTCGACTTAAGCCATCTTCTGGCACACCCAGGTTGTTGCTTAACATAAAACCATTCACATTTCGGGTCCCCGGCTTTGCTGCTAAAAGGAACAGTGATGATTTTCCTTTTTGATACCGATTCAAAGTATACAAAGGATGGGGTGTCATTGGTTCGATGCTTGAAATTGTAGAAGAAATGAACATCCTCAAAAGTTAGCTCTACACCTAGAATTTCTCTATAAGCTATGTATAGAGTATACAAATAAGCGTAAGAGTTGGGATGAAGCTGCATGGGGGCAATCCGCAATTATCTCAGAAAATCGACGACGAATGGCGAAAATGGAGATATTGCCCCAATAAGGCACATTAACCTGGTGATAGCCATATACCGTTCTGGTGGATCATGAGGATGATCTATTTTCGAAGGAAACTCAGTGTCTCTTCGAAGAATCCCATGCTTTAGGCATATCCGTGCAAGCCTATCGTTATCGATTGTTGATTCGACTGAATCCTTAGGCAGTTCCAAGATAGTAACAGTCCCAAACTTATCTGGAGCACGACTATCTCCTACCCCTCCTTCTTCATCGCCTAAAGAGACATCACCCCGTGATGATACATCACTTTCATGACTTCCCATTTCGTAGTATGGACCCATACTATTCCAACCTGAATCTGAAGTGGAAGATACGTCTTCAATAAGTGGATTCTCGGATGACCTGACAGCTTCTCTTCTCTCCACCAATTTAGACGAATGTCTCTTAGCCATGTATGTTGTACTATCGAAGAAACAATAGCAAGATTAGAGTATAATAACCTGTGTCCCCCGTGCATGTGTGTGGACTAAATTGTGTTGGTGTGAATGCAATGCTAAAGTGAGAAAACAAAGAGTTAGCATTAAATGAAATTAATATGGAATGTAGCTACATGTTAATTAAATCTACAAAGTCTAGTGTAGAAGGCTCTATCCTAATTGTCCCCAAATTTGCAAGCAGTACTTAGTCTTGGTTAAATCAGATTAAATATATTTATGCTTCATGTTGAATGTTTGGTTCGAATCGAACGTTCATGTGTTAAAAGGTTCGTGTCGGAAGTTAAGGTCCCATGCGGTTCAGAGCAGAAAGTCATATCATATATACAATTCGATTCGGATCGGAATCAGTATGTTATGCTATTCGGTTCGGATCAGATATCCATGTCAGAAGTTCACGTCATATATAGTCTGGATCGGGTCGGAGATAAAGATGGGATGAATTCAATTTGGATTGGATGAAAGTCATATAAGATGTTAAAGCTTAGCACTTTTCACAGGTCCGATCCGACCCAGAACATATGTTATACCCAGATCTTTCCTATACTCACGCTTCTCACTCCGACCCGACCCGGTTCGATAAATCCATTTCTCCTTCTTATGCTTCCCACTTCGAACCAATCCCGCCTTTCCATAAGTTTTGTCTTCTTTGTATCCTCCTGTCCTCATGAAGAGCCCAGCCCATCGTCCACAAAAACAAAATACCCTCATCAGTGAGTTCTTAAGTAATCAATGCCTCAATAGCGCTCTCAGATCATCTCCACCGCATCCTCAACATGGAAGTAGAGCCACCAACGACGATGACAGCGGAGTAAAGAAACGTTGACACACTAATTTTTGATTCAACATAGAAATCACTCAAATTGATTCTAATATCAGATTCAAACAAGAATAAGATAAGTGATGCGAGAATTGAAAACCCACCTTCAAACTTAATCTAAAATCGAAGCTGAATCTAAAATATTTTCACGTGTTAGGGTTTTTTCTCTCTTTGAATTTGGGGCAAAAATCGTTGAAACAAGAAAGTAAAAGAGAAGTGTGTGGGTTTATATACTCAAAGGAAGAAGTCCATTCATATTCCTCAAAACGACTGTTCGGCCCGACTCAAATGGAAGTGAGAGAAGAAAGATCCAAGGCCTTCTCTATTTCAGCCCAGTAAATACATCATGGACCATACACGTAGCGGATCGGAAAAGTTTCATCCGAACCATAACCATCAGAGTCAACTCAGCACACGAAACCAACCTGAAAGAATAAGGGATAAGCTAACAAGTATACATTATAAAAGTTTACCTGGAGGAGCTACTTGAACATTAAACAAAGTTCTTGAAGTTATTTTAAACAACCGAAGCGATTTGTGTATTCCATAGTGTATTTATAGACAAAAAGAGATGTGACTTGATGAAGCAACACGACTTTACAGACAAATGGAAGCAACTGTTCGGTGACTCTGATTCAGAAACAAATAGATGAGCATATTCGAAGCACACTCCATCTCCGATAAGTGCGTACTTCAAGGGGGCAAAATGTTAGCCCACTTTGTGATCGAGCTACACAAAGCTAAGAGATTTCTCGATGAACAAGTGTAAAGGAAGGATGAGGAGGCGCAACCGGATCGGTTCAGAGCCTTTTGATCAGGACCCCTCATTCATGCTTCCGATCCTAACCCAAAACAACTGAACATCAGTTACAACCCACTACCCCAGAAGATGCGGAGCGGTTGCATGCCTACTCCCCCACGTTCACCCATAAAGGCGGTGCCCTGGAAACATCCTAGAGCTCCCGCTACCAAACCGAGCGGGATGCCTGTCATGTGTGCCCAACCGGAGGCCTCCCAAAAAGACTTTTCACCTATAAATACGCCTCCAAGGATTATTTGAAAGGATCTTTTGGCAAGTTATTGACTTAAACACCTGCTATATCCAAATTTCATCATTTTAGTCAGATCATCATCAATCTTTGAAGAATATTTCAGCGAGTATTGAGTGAAATTATTCATTGTAAAAGCGAGATTGAGTGAAAGCAATCATTGCATTTGTATTCCAATCATCAATCAAAGAAGTATAGAGTGGACGCAGGCTCTTTAACGCAGTACCACTATAAATCGTGTGTATCTCTTCGTTTTTATTTTCATTTCACTTAGAATTATCAAAAGTTTGGGTGTTAGAACCATTTTTGTATCTAATAGTACCGATCCTGAAATTCGTTGTCCATGTAGCAGGTGTAGACATTTGAAATATTTGTTATCCGATGTTGTGAAAGTCCATTTGTGAAAAAACAGATTCGTACCCGAGTATTATTTTTGGTATCGTCATGGTGAAGTTGTATCAATAATCCTGTAGAGACTGAGGTAGAAAGCTCTGTTAATCAAAATGTTAGTACGACCCTTATTGAAAATATGGTTGAAGATGCAGCACGATCAATGTTTCCTACAGTTGCAGTTGACGACGATGATGGATGTAACGACCCAAATTTTTGACCGTTTAAAATCGACAATAAGCCACACATGTCGACCCAAACAAATCGCAAATGCAGGTAATTATTGGGAAAAGAAGAAAAAGAAAGAAGAGAAAAACAATAACAGAATCTCACAGCGGAAGGACAACATATAATAAACAAATAGCAGTTAAAAAGCAGTTGAAATGTATACTGTGGTTATAACATTCAATGATTATCAGAGTTACATATACATACGGATGTACATAATAAGCAGCGGAAATAAATGCAGTGGTTAAACCACACTCATAATAGATATATACGCCAAACATCGTCTTCGTCCTCCAAGGCAAGGGAATCTTCGCTAACTGCAACATCTGCTGACCCGAGCGTATTGCATAAAAAAAAACACAACAAACACTCGAATCAGCACTAAATCATCTCATATTGGTCAAATCAAAATACGAAATAACATCAGTATCATGGGTGCAATAACTCAGGAGATATTACGGGATTTTTCTATCTCTTGAGGATCCGTTAAACTAATACATACATAGATAATACACTATTATGATAGTGTCTACTCAGTAAAGTATAAATACCGAAAATAGAGTAAGCGGGATTACATTTTTACCCTTACACCGTTTATAATACCGTAGTCTATACAGTACCGTAAACCCACCGTAAACGATGGCATCAGAGGGCACTCCATAGGTACGATACAAATCAAAATCGTATGGGCTCGATAAGGATAATATGACAAGGCACTCGAGGCAATGCCCAGGGTAGGATTCTACCAATCGCACTCCCGGACCGGTGGTAACGCATAGCATCCACTACCGCCCACCTCGGAACACACTCCCATAATTCATAAATGGGCCCAAATCATCATCATCATAGTCATAGAAATAGTATCGAAGAAGTGTGTCCGATCAAAGATACTACCTCAGTTAGTCACGGTATAACTCCTGTTTTAGTCATTTCATTTCTGACCCGAAGGTCAGGGCTATTTCATCATCGTTCATCTTCTTCGATTCGATAATCGCCTCCAAGTCATCATACTCATTCTGGATACATCATAACGTTCACAGTTGTCAAAGTGGTATCGACACTGACAGAGAGTATGCCTTATGTTGACTCCGGTCTCTTTAACAACCAACGCTTACATCTTTTCACATCGGTTGGTTCTTTTATATTTCATAAAGGTTCGCTTTCATATCA
>JASFAX010003481.1:0-42350 GCA_030737875.1 Allium sativum | reverse complement strand
AGATCAAAGAGCTCACTGAGCTTAACAAAATTGATAAAGGAAATTTTGAATTCGATGAGGGAATTAAGAGATTTAGAGGACGATTTATCGTGGCTTTCCGGCCATTCAATATGTGGGTGGCGGCTCTAAAGAGCTTTGACCACGGATATAAGGTTTTTTTTTTTTTTTTTTTTGACCAAGATTTATATCCTTTAAATTTTAATATTTAATTTGAACTTACATTTCAATTTACCGGGGCCATATATGATCTCTAAAAATTACAGAAAAATTATTTCTAGCTTCGTACTGACGATACGGTCCTAACCAAACTAATTTCATCAAATTTTAAGACCGTTTGAAAAATGGCCAATTTCCAGTCGATTAAAATCAACTGAAACTGGTCAAACGCGTTTTCCTATGCCACACTCACATATTGATTCGAAAAATTATGAAATCTGAAACCTAGCAATAACTTTATGTAACGACCCAGGTTTTTAAACAGTTTATTTTAAATATTTAGTAGGGTTTTAAATATTGATTCGAATATAAATGGATTTTTATTATGGAATTTATCGGGTTAATAATCGATATATGGTTTAATATCAAATATATTGAATAATCGTATACGAAGAAGAAACCAATTGGATTTAGAGTTAAAACTATATTGAAAACAATTTAGCCGATTTATATAAATATTATATTGAATTAAAATTAATTGTTTGGAATTGATTTATATTTTAAATCAAATTTAATTTAAATTGTTAATTTAAATTGTATCTCTTATATACAAGTCGAATTAAAATTCAGAATGGGTTCCATTGGGTTCAGAATGACATTTTAATCTTGCAACGTCGGTCCTTGCGACTAGATAGCAGTTTAGGACATTAAGCTAGGGGACTGCGAGATATTTTAGTTATTTAATAAAAATAAAATAAAAATACATCAGCCACCCTATACTTTGAATGAAGCCGACCTAAAACTAAAATCACGCAGACTTATCTCCTCGAGCAGTAATCTTTGCCTCTCGTTCTCAACATCAAGGGGACATCAATTAATGGCTTTAGTACGTCTGGTTCCCCTCCTTCTCCTATAAATCGCGCCCTCGTTCTTTTTGCAAATTCATTCTTCTGCAAAGGGAAATTTGATTGATCGAGAGCTTCAAATTTCCATGACCACCGCTAATAAACTATTTCTTTTGTTCTTCCAGTTGCAAAGCAAATCAATGTCGCCCTTTAACGAAATCAGAACAATTCGGTTTCTCAACAAAAACCGCTCGATCTTAGATCCATGGAACTCGCGTAAACCCTCCTTTACACCAGTAGATTTTACAGATGGTTCGATTCTTCTGAGTACTACACGAATTGGGGAAATCGCGATGACAGTTTTGGGGTGAAAACGCGATGGGTGAAGGCGTGCAGTTTTGCTGAGGGGGGACCGACGCTCGCTTTGGTTTGGGTGATGGGTCAATGCAGTTTTAGGAGAGCCGCTGGTTACATGAAGGGGGCGACAGTAGTACTTTTAGGGAGTTCAAAATGGGTTGTCGATCTGTGTGACGGTGGAAGGGCGTGCGGTGTCAAATGGAAGAGGGAGTGCGTTCTACTGTTGGGTGATGGTATGGAGTCTGCAGTAAGGACTGATGGGGCTGGTTTGGATTTGTAAATGGAGATCGACTGCCAGTTGCTCGATGAAATGCCAATGTGGATCAGGGCAGTTTTTGGAGCTGTTTCGGTAAACGTTGATCATCGATGGTTGAATTGGGTCGCGGATGGTCAAGTAGATTGCTATCGAAATAAGGTATATGTTTCATGCAATTTAAAATACCTAGGATAATCTATTTATTTATGTTATGGTTAATTTAAGTAAATGGTGATCGATAAAATATAAAATAGATATCGTAGAGGAAAGAAGAATTCAACTCAAATAGATAACATCCGCAACAAAACGGAATTTAAATGGATATTCGAGCAAAGGAAATCCTGGTGAGTAAATCTCACTCACCTTTAGAATTATTTTTATTTCATTAAAAATAATTGTCTGTTGCTTGTGTGAATGCTTTATGGTTGATTTATATATATTAGTTATTTAGGCTATTATATATATATATTGGGTTGATTGGTTGGTTGGATTCCCGCAGTCTCATTAGCGGATGCCCGCAGTTTCATAGCGGATGATTACCCTATACGCCCCACGCTATGATTAGTGGATGACCTTCTATACCGCGATATTCTGCCACGAAGCAGAATGGGTATTATTTATGTGCTAACATCTGTGGATGCAGGAAAACAGGTTGGAGGAATCCAACTGGATTCCTCAAAAATATAGTATCTGTTTGTTTATTTGTTTGCATATATATTTATATATGATGTGTTAGAAAAATAAATAATTCGTTGCTTTGTGTGTTTAAATATCTCTGGGCCAATTAAAAGGACATTTGAGATTTAAAAAGGGGAAATTCTATTTTTAAATAGAATTTGAATTTTAATGGAAATAAAATATAAACTTGTTTTGAAAAAATAAAACAAGTAGTTTCTTTTTAAACGAAGTTTATAAATAGTTCTTTTATAACGAAGTCATAAATGAAGTAAAAAGAATTATCATTTGCTAATTCAGAAATAGAAATACAAGCATGGAATTGGAATTTGAAATGAAATTTCAAAATAGGATTTGAAATGGAATTTTTAAATATATAACTCAAATGGAATTTGAGTATAACATTTGAATTTTAAAGGGAGTTTAAATATTTGAATTTTAAAAGGAGATTGAATATTAGAAATTCAAATAGAAGTTCAAATAGAATTTGAATAGACAAGATTAGAATGAAAAATAGAATTTGAATTCAAGGAATTAAAATAAAATTTGAATTCAAAGGAATTCGAATAAAGGAATTCAAATAGAGATTTGAATGTAGAATTTCAAAATAGAATTTGAAATATAGAATTTCAAAGAAAAATTGAATAGAATTTGAAATATAGTATTTCAAAGAAGAATTCAAATGTGAAATTTGAATAGAGATTTGAATGGAATTTCAATATGAAATTTGAATAGAGATTTGAAATAGAAATTCGAGTATTGAATTTGAACATGGAATTGAATATAGAAATTCAAGTAGAAATTTGAATATGAAATTTCAAAATAGAATTTGAAATAAACTTTGAAATAGGATTTTCAAAGTAGAATTGGAAATAGAATTTCAAATAGGATTTCAAAATAGGAAATCCAGATAGTTTTGAAATGGAATTCAAGGGAATTCAAATGAATTTGAATATTAGAAATTCAAATGGTATTGAAAATGAATTTGAATATTAGAAATTCAAATGGGATTGGAGATGAGTTTGAATATTAGAATTCAAATGGAAAAGGAAAATGAAATTTGAATATAAGAAATTCAAATTGAATTCAAATAGGATTTAATCTATGGGATTTGAATATGAAATTCAAATGGGCTTTAAACTATGGAATTTTGAATATAGAATCTAAAAAGGGGTTTGAATATTTGAATTCCAATAGAATTCAAATATAGAAATTGGAATATAGAAGTTCAAATGGAATTTAAATATAGAGTTTGAATAAGAGAATTCAAATAAATTCAAACATCGAATTTGAATATAGGAAATTCAAATAGAAATTCAAATATTGAATTTGAATATCAAATAGAAAAGGAATTGGAATTTGAATTTAGAATTTCAAATAAAAGTGAGATTTGAATTTGAATCAAGCAGAGTTAAATGAAGTAGAATTCATTTTAAAGAAGTTTAAAGTTATATATATAAATATAAATAAAACGAACTCGCCGCAGCGCTGCAGTTCGGGAATTGGCGACTCGAACTTCAATTGAGTATACAGGACTCAATTGAAGTCGGAATTCTTCGAAACAAGAAACGTCAGGACCGATTTGATAATAGTTTTCTAATGAAAGAGAAAAATTTGGATTTCGTCGTATATATTTTGAGTTATATCAAAATCAAATTTTCAGAAAAGCAGCGCCAGAACCGTTTTAAAACCATAATGGTTTATTTAATGTTATAAAAGGATTTTAAGCGGAAAAACCCGAATTTTCTATTTAGAAAATCTCAGAGTTGAGTTGTAAAATATATGTGAATTCAAGTTGTGTAAATGGATATGATTTTTGAAACAGAAACCATATTTTGATTTATTGAATAGAATTAACTAAATTGAATAGAAAGTAGTTAATGAGTTTTCGAAGGGATATTGGGGTTTGAATAAGAGAATTCGATTTGAAAAGTTATATTCGAAATAGAAAAGAGAACTAGAATTGAAATTGAAATTCAAGTTGGTTATGAACGAGTTAAACATTTTGTTTAAACATGTTATGTTCAAACAAAAAAAGTGAAATAGGCAAAAGGGCCAATTTAAAGAATAAATGGGCGAAACTGAATGCAAACGATTTGATGGTATTGAATTGAATTGCAAACAGGTGAATATGTGTTAAGCAGGTTTGGGATGAAGTATATGAAGTTTATAAATGTAGTGCTCGACAAAAAGGTACATGTTTAATTCATATATGAGATTTTATGCGCCGTATCGGCAAGCCGCTTGGCTTTTCCTTTTTCTTTTTGATTGAGGAAGATACCGGGAAGCTATTTGAAATTTCCCGATGCTCCCGATACAGGGGAGGTTATGGCGAATTTTTCCGGGAATTTAAGGAGTTAGAATATTTTTAAGAAATTTGACAATTAGAAATCTATATCGACATATATAGAATTCGATAAGGAAACGAAATCAAAAATAGCGAAAAGGGCCAATATGGTTATTGAAAATATTTGATTAACAAATATTGATAAGGAAATGGAGAAGAGATTTAATTAATGAAATGTTAATTAAAGGGCCCAGTGATTTGTTTGATATGTTGGATGAACACTTGTTTTATTCGATAGTTAAATCACAGACTATCGAAGTTTTGACCATCGTTGTCAATATGGAGAGACCGGTTGGATTATTATCCGAAGAACCACTCCGTATCGGCATAAGCGTTGCGAACCAAGTATGCTGAATATATTGAAGACGGAGTGAAGTGCAAGGGCTTTTTCTATTAATAGAAATAGTGCCTTCGGTTTCGTTCAGTCCCAGAACGAACGTATATGGACGAATGTCTGACAGAGTATTTCCAATGATCAAATGGGTTGGTCTGTATGAATATATATGGTTGCAACGGATTTATTCCTTAGCATAATATCCAGAATATTTGTGCAAACTCAACTAGTGATTAACGGATCTGACAATGTGGCATTCAAAGTGATTGTGCTATCAATGAATGGTAAGTATTCGTAGCCTCAGGCCTCAACAACCGGGGAAGGACAAAAATCGGGCAGGCAGCATGGCTATGTGGGTCGCACCCATTAGGGTGTATAATCACCTATCTAGAGAAATTCCTTTTGTTTCTAAATCTATCGATTCTGCCCATTCGGGAAACGGTGGTTTGAGTCCAACCGTTGGTGATATACATTCGATACACTCAAGTGAAATGAGTGGTCGGTCATGTGTGGGCCGGGTTGCAAGACGTTCTTGTTGAACCCAGGTGTATTCGTCTCTAGAGATACATCATCGGAAGGTGGTCCCATACCTTGTCATGTTAGAAATCCAATCTCCAATAAGCGCCATGCGGTTTTTTTGATTTTATAATATATATGTGGAGCGTGAGATGCAAGCGTTCTGCTATTTGGTTATTTACTTGATGTAGATATTATTATAATATCACTGGATTTTCGTATCAAAGTGTTTTGGGTTATAGTAAGGTAAAAGCCGTCCATGTTTATGTGTGGGCTGGTCTTACTATTATCTTTTCTTTCGAAAAGGATTTTGAAAGTTAAACAAGTGGTTGGAGTTTACTCACACCAGTCCCATGACTGACCCAGAGTTTATTTTGTTTTGTTTCCCTAAACTCTTGGGTGCCCAAATTTGTACGGGCAGTCAAGTGTTTCAGGCTTTTACAGATACACTTGGAGGAGCTTGAAGCAGGAGGCTTCAACGTTAGTTATTTAGAGTTACTTCCGCTGGATCAAATGTTATGTGTACTCTGATGATGGTATGTATGTATGTACAAAACAGATTTGTATTTCAAAGCTTATGCTATATAATATATTTTATTCGTTCCGCTGTGAGTTTGTGATCTTCGTTTTCTTCTATTCTAATATTTCTTTCTTTCTATCTCTCATCCTCTAACTTCTTTCTAATAATGAGTCGTATTTCTGTGTTATTTGAGTTGGACGTGTGGTGTTTTTAGTCAATTCAGATAGCACGGATTTGCGGGTCGTTACAGGTGGTATCAGAGCTTAGGTTGAGCGAACACCTAGGCTTGTGCGGCATGTGCTCATTAGAGATAGGGTCAGTAGTACCCTAGAATGAGTTGAGTGTATATACGAGAGAGCGTATTTGTTAATTGATATAAAATTCGTTTTATATTGTGTTGGCTGGTCTGCTGAGTGGTTTATGAATTCTGGTCGAATCGTGGGACGCCACGAAGTCGATAGGAATTTCTAAACACTTGGGCAGAAGAATCGACATAATATTGTTTTAAAATGGGTAGATGAAGTAATTTTACCCAAAATTCTATTTTGATATAGAAAGAATAATTTTCTAGAATTATTATTATAAGGATGTGTTGGATGTTGATTTTATAATCAAATGAGATTATAAAATTTGAATGGTTATTTATAACCAAATAGAATTTGTATAGAAAATTAAATATACAAATGAGATGAATTAGAATTTAATTCAAACCAGAATTAAGAATTCAAAAATCCTGGGAAGTTGAAAAATATTTTTCAAAGTATATAAAAATAATATAGCTTTGTTTTAGGAGGATTTGAAAGAAAATCGTTTTAGGTGAATTTTGAAATAATAAAGCACTGAACTCACTTCAGTGGCTGGGAAGTAATTCTGATGATGATTGCAACATCATCAGTGTTCATTTCCGAGTTTCTAAGTGATGGATTGCTACCTTAGAAGAGTTTTGATGGAAATTGATTTGGAAGAAGACAAGCCGATTTAGAAAATTCAAATGTTTTGAATTTATGATGGAAAATAAATATAAGTATACATTTATGTATTTCAAAGGATTTGAAATGAAAAAACCAGGGGATTTGGATTCTGGAATTAAAATTTAACTTAAGCAAGTTAAATGGGTCGAAGTGAATCAATTGACTAGAATCAATTTGAGTTAGTTAATAGAACATAGATTGGATATGAATGGATTGATCATAGATCATTCAAATTAAATGAAGGAAGACCAAAAGTTTTGGTGGAATTAAATATGTTGAAATATAAGGAAGTGAGTTTCGACATAAAGGATTTTTGAAAAGTAATAGATTTGTACCATTTTTTCTACCTTAGCAATTTCGAGGACGAAATTATTTTAAGGGGGAAAGAATGTAACGACCCAGGTTTTTAAACAGTTTATTTTAAATATTTAGTAGGGTTTTAAATATTGATTCGAATATAAATGGATTTTCATTATGGAATTTATCGGGTTAATAATCGATATATGGTTTAATATCAAATATATTGAATAATCGTATACGAAGAAGAAACCAATCGGATTTAGAGTTAAAACTATATTGAAAACAATTTAGCCGATTTATATAAATATTATATTGAATTAAAATTAATTGTTTGGAATTGATTTATATTTTAAATCAAATTTAATTTAAATTGTTAATTTAAATTGTATCTCTTATATACAAGTCGAATTAAAATTCAGAATGGGTTCCATTGGGTTCAGAATGACATTTTAATCTTGCAACGTCGGTCCTTGCGACTAGATAGCAGTTTAGGACATTAAGCTAGGGGACTGCGAGATATTTTAGTTATTTAATAAAAATAAAATAAAAATACATCAGCCACCCTATACTTTGAATGAAGCCGACCTAAAACTAAAATCACGCAGACTTATCTCCTCGAGCAGTAATCTTTGCCTCTCGTTCTCAACATCAAGGGGACATCAATTAATGGCTTTAGTACGTCTGGTTCCCCTCCTTCTCCTATAAATCGCGCCCTCGTTCTTTTTGCAAATTCATTCTTCTGCAAAGGGAAATTTGATTGATCGAGAGCTTCAAATTTCCATGACCACCGCTAATAAACTATTTCTTTTGTTCTTCCAGTTGCAAAGCAAATCAATGTCGCCCTTTAACGAAATCAGAACAATTCGGTTTCTCAACAAAAACCGCTCGATCTTAGATCCATGGAACTCGCGTAAACCCTCCTTTACACCAGTAGATTTTACAGATGGTTCGATTCTTCTGAGTACTACACGAATTGGGGAAATCGCGATGACAGTTTTGGGGTGAAAACGCGATGGGTGAAGGCGTGCAGTTTTGCTGAGGGGGGACCGACGCTCGCTTTGGTTTGGGTGATGGGTCAATGCAGTTTTAGGAGAGCCGCTGGTTACATGAAGGGGGCGACAGTAGTACTTTTAGGGAGTTCAAAATGGGTTGTCGATCTGTGTGACGGTGGAAGGGCGTGCGGTGTCAAATGGAAGAGGGAGTGCGTTCTACTGTTGGGTGATGGTATGGAGTCTGCAGTAAGGACTGATGGGGCTGGTTTGGATTTGTAAATGGAGATCGACTGCCAGTTGCTCGATGAAATGCCAATGTGGATCAGGGCAGTTTTTGGAGCTGTTTCGGTAAACGTTGATCATCGATGGTTGAATTGGGTCGCGGATGGTCAAGTAGATTGCTATCGAAATAAGGTATATGTTTCATGCAATTTAAAATACCTAGGATAATCTATTTATTTATGTTATGGTTAATTTAAGTAAATGGTGATCGATAAAATATAAAATAGATATCGTAGAGGAAAGAAGAATTCAACTCAAATAGATAACATCCGCAACAAAACGGAATTTAAATGGATATTCGAGCAAAGGAAATCCTGGTGAGTAAATCTCACTCACCTTTAGAATTATTTTTATTTCATTAAAAATAATTGTCTGTTGCTTGTGTGAATGCTTTATGGTTGATTTATATATATTAGTTATTTAGGCTATTATATATATATATTGGGTTGATTGGTTGGTTGGATTCCCGCAGTCTCATTAGCGGATGCCCGCAGTTTCATAGCGGATGATTACCCTATACGCCCCACGCTATGATTAGTGGATGACCTTCTATACCGCGATATTCTGCCACGAAGCAGAATGGGTATTATTTATGTGCTAACATCTGTGGATGCAGGAAAACAGGTTGGAGGAATCCAACTGGATTCCTCAAAAATATAGTATCTGTTTGTTTATTTGTTTGCATATATATTTATATATGATGTGTTAGAAAAATAAATAATTCGTTGCTTTGTGTGTTTAAATATCTCTGGGCCAATTAAAAGGACATTTGAGATTTAAAAAGGGGAAATTCTATTTTTAAATAGAATTTGAATTTTAATGGAAATAAAATATAAACTTGTTTTGAAAAAATAAAACAAGTAGTTTCTTTTTAAACGAAGTTTATAAATAGTTCTTTTATAACGAAGTCATAAATGAAGTAAAAAGAATTATCATTTGCTAATTCAGAAATAGAAATACAAGCATGGAATTGGAATTTGAAATGAAATTTCAAAATAGGATTTGAAATGGAATTTTTAAATATATAACTCAAATGGAATTTGAGTATAACATTTGAATTTTAAAGGGAGTTTAAATATTTGAATTTTAAAAGGAGATTGAATATTAGAAATTCAAATAGAAGTTCAAATAGAATTTGAATAGACAAGATTAGAATGAAAAATAGAATTTGAATTCAAGGAATTAAAATAAAATTTGAATTCAAAGGAATTCGAATAAAGGAATTCAAATAGAGATTTGAATGTAGAATTTCAAAATAGAATTTGAAATATAGAATTTCAAAGAAAATTTGAATAGAATTTGAAATATAGTATTTCAAAGAAGAATTCAAATGTGAAATTTGAATAGAGATTTGAATGGAATTTCAATATGAAATTTGAATAGAGATTTGAAATAGAAATTCGAGTATTGAATTTGAACATGGAATTGAATATAGAAATTCAAGTAGAAATTTGAATATGAAATTTCAAAATAGAATTTGAAATAAACTTTGAAATAGGATTTTCAAAGTAGAATTGGAAATAGAATTTCAAATAGGATTTCAAAATAGGAAATCCAGATAGTTTTGAAATGGAATTCAAGGGAATTCAAATGAATTTGAATATTAGAAATTCAAATGGTATTGAAAATGAATTTGAATATTAGAAATTCAAATGGGATTGGAGATGAGTTTGAATATTAGAATTCAAATGGAAAAGGAAAATGAAATTTGAATATAAGAAATTCAAATTGAATTCAAATAGGATTTAATCTATGGGATTTGAATATGAAATTCAAATGGGCTTTAAACTATGGAATTTTGAATATAGAATCTAAAAAGGGGTTTGAATATTTGAATTCCAATAGAATTCAAATATAGAAATTGGAATATAGAAGTTCAAATGGAATTTAAATATAGAGTT
The DNA here is from genome assembly GCA_030737875.1 of Allium sativum. NCBI lineage: Eukaryota > Viridiplantae > Streptophyta > Magnoliopsida > Asparagales > Amaryllidaceae > Allium > Allium sativum. The sequence continues at coordinate 31,898 of JASFAX010003481.1, read as the reverse complement.
TGAATAAGAGAATTCAAATAAATTCAAACATCGAATTTGAATATAGGAAATTCAAATAGAAATTCAAATATTGAATTTGAATATCAAATAGAAAAGGAATTGGAATTTAGAATTTCAAATAAAAGTGAGATTTGAATTTGAATCAAGCAGAGTTAAATGAAGTAGAATTCATTTTAAAGAAGTTTAAAGTTATATATATAAATATAAATAAAACGAACTCGCTGCAGCGCTGCAGTTCGGGAATTGGCGACTCGAACTTCAATTGAGTATACAGGACTCAATTGAAGTCGGAATTCTTCGAAACAAGAAACGTCAGGACCGATTTGATAATAGTTTTCTAATGAAAGAGAAAAATTTGGATTTCGTCGTATATATTTTGAGTTATATCAAAATCAAATTTTCAGAAAAGCAGCGCCAGAACCGTTTTAAAACCATAATGGTTTATTTAATGTTATAAAAGGATTTTAAGCGGAAAAACCCGAATTTTCTATTTAGAAAATCTCAGAGTTGAGTTGTAAAATATATGTGAATTCAAGTTGTGTAAATGGATATGATTTTTGAAACAGAAACCATATTTTGATTTATTGAATAGAATTAACTAAATTGAATAGAAAGTAGTTAATGAGTTTTCGAAGGGATATTGGGGTTTGAATAAGAGAATTCGATTTGAAAAGTTATATTCGAAATAGAAAAGAGAACTAGAATTGAAATTGAAATTCAAGTTGGTTATGAACGAGTTAAACATTTTGTTTAAACATGTTATGTTCAAACAAAAAAAGTGAAATAGGCAAAAGGGCCAATTTAAAGAATAAATGGGCGAAACTGAATGCAAACGATTTGATGGTATTGAATTGAATTGCAAACAGGTGAATATGTGTTAAGCAGGTTTGGGATGAAGTATATGAAGTTTATAAATGTAGTGCTCGACAAAAAGGTACATGTTTAATTCATATATGAGATTTTATGCGCCGTATCGGCAAGCCGCTTGGCTTTTCCTTTTTCTTTTTGATTGAGGAAGATACCGGGAAGCTATTTGAAATTTCCCGATGCTCCCGATACAGGGGAGGTTATGGCGAATTTTTCCGGGAATTTAAGGAGTTAGAATATTTTTAAGAAATTTGACAATTAGAAATCTATATCGACATATATAGAATTCGATAAGGAAACGAAATCAAAAATAGCGAAAAGGGCCAATATGGTTATTGAAAATATTTGATTAACAAATATTGATAAGGAAATGGAGAAGAGATTTAATTAATGAAATGTTAATTAAAGGGCCCAGTGATTTGTTTGATATGTTGGATGAACACTTGTTTTATTCGATAGTTAAATCACAGACTATCGAAGTTTTGACCATCGTTGTCAATATGGAGAGACCGGTTGGATTATTATCCGAAGAACCACTCCGTATCGGCATAAGCGTTGCGAACCAAGTATGCTGAATATATTGAAGACGGAGTGAAGTGCAAGGGCTTTTTCTATTAATAGAAATAGTGCCTTCGGTTTCGTTCAGTCCCAGAACGAACGTATATGGACGAATGTCTGACAGAGTATTTCCAATGATCAAATGGGTTGGTCTGTATGAATATATATGGTTGCAACGGATTTATTCCTTAGCATAATATCCAGAATATTTGTGCAAACTCAACTAGTGATTAACGGATCTGACAATGTGGCATTCAAAGTGATTGTGCTATCAATGAATGGTAAGTATTCGTAGCCTCAGGCCTCAACAACCGGGGAAGGACAAAAATCGGGCAGGCAGCATGGCTATGTGGGTCGCACCCATTAGGGTGTATAATCACCTATCTAGAGAAATTCCTTTTGTTTCTAAATCTATCGATTCTGCCCATTCGGGAAACGGTGGTTTGAGTCCAACCGTTGGTGATATACATTCGATACACTCAAGTGAAATGAGTGGTCGGTCATGTGTGGTGTAACAACCCGTAAAATCTGGGCCAGTTTAAAATTTTATTTTGGCAATTATAGCGAGTTTTGATTATTTAAAATGAATTATTTTAAATAATATCGACGAGAAATTTATTTTGAATAGAATTCGAACGTATATAGTATACGCGTCGTCGTTAGAATATAAATAATTATATATAATTATTTATATAGAATTGAAAATGGCGCGGTAGTTCGATAATTCGATTTCAAACTTCAATTGAATGTACCGGGTGCAAAACAATCCGGATTTTAGTGAAACCAAAAATAATGGAATCTAATTGTGAATATCTTTCCAACGAATCCGAAAGATCAAGATTTCGTAGCGAGAATCAAAAGATATGTCTAGTTGAAAATTCTGAATAGTCGCTATGGAATTCAGGCCCTTAAAAATGGACATTTTGCAAATGACCTCGGATTTCGACGAAACCAGTTTTGTTGGGTCCGTGATGTTAAGTTATTGCTAGGTTTCAAATTTCATAATTTTTCGAATCAATATGTGAGCGTGGCAAAGGAAAACGCGTTTGACCAGTTTCAGTTGATTTTAATCGACTGGAAATTGGCCATTTTTCAAACGGTCTCAGAATTCGACGAAACTAGTTTTGTTAGGACCGTATCGTCAATACGAAGCTAGAAAATATTTTTCTGGAATTTTTCTAGTTAGTATGTGACCCCGGTAATTTGAAATGTACGTTTAAAATTCAATATAAAGTTTTAAATGTAAATTTAATGGAAACTGATTCAAACAGTCGAATCAGCTTGCGATACATATCCCATTGTGTTCGGAATGGGGGTAGAACGCTATAGACGACAGGCGGTGGGCCTCGTTTAGAGGTCGTATTTGAAAGTCAACTCTTTAGGATAAAATAAATTAAAAAAAAAAAAAAAAAAAAAAAAATTTCTCTCCCTTAAAACCTTTTGGCCCCCCCCCCGATCATTCTTCTGTAAAGGATAAAAAAGAAAAAAAAAAAAAACCCCAGACATCGTCGAACTTCCGCCGCCGCCCTCCTCTCAGCGCGCCGCCACTGGCGCGACAACCCTCCCCCAAGTCAACCTCCGGCGCCGCTTCCTCCCACTAGCCGCAACCCCCGATCGAACCCCCCTCTCCTCCGCAGTCCCCTTTCCCCCTCGAAATAGCCGACGCAACCCCTTCATCCCCCCCCCCCCCCCCCCCCCGCGCCACCGCACTGGAAGCCGCTCCACCCCTCCTCCTCCCTCTTCGTACAATAACAGTAAGTTTTTTTCTTAATTTCGTTTTTATTTTAATTCTTTAAAGCATTTAAAAACTGATTTGTATTCATTTTAAAACTGATTTTTTATTCATTTTAAAACTGATTTTTATTCATTTTAAAAACTGATTTGTATTCATTTTAAAACTGATTTAAGGAAAATATAAAATCAAAATTTTAAAAGTAATTTGAAACTGATTTTTGAAAGGTGAAAACTTTAATTTAAAAAGGTGAAAACTTTTAATTTAAAAAGGTGAAAACTTTTAATTTAAAAAGGTGAAGACTTTAATTTAAAATGGTGAAAACTTTTAATTTAAAAAGGTGAAGACTTTAATTTAAAATGGTGAAAACTTTATTTTTATAAAGGCGAAATCAATATTTTTGAAATGAGATTATTGTCTATATATTAGCGGAATAAAAATTCGATTTTTATATATTGAACTTTGAAATAAAAATTCGATTTTTATATATTGAACTTTGAAATAAAAATTCGATTTTTATATATTGAACTTTGAAATAAAAATTCGATTTTTATATATTGAACTTTGAAATAAAAATTCGATTTTTATATATTGAACTTTGAAATAAAATTCGATTTTTATATATTGAACTTTGAAATAAAAATTCGATTTTTATATATTGAACTTTGAAATAAAAATTCGATTTTTATATATTGAACTTTGAAATAAAAATTCGATTTTTATATATTGAACTTTGAAATAAAAATTCGTTTTTATATATATAGTGGCCTTGGGCAACGAAGGTGACAAAAAGGCGAAACGACGAAGACTTCTGCAAAAGAAGAGTCGAGATGGTTGGATAGCTAAAAGTGAGAATTTCTCACCTTTCTATTTTATTTCTAGTTATATATATATACTAGGATGCAGACGGTGCTTAGTAGCACCCGACACAATCGTCCACAGACCATGGACTTGTTTGTTTGACTGTTTGGTGATTGATTGCGATATTGGTTTGAATGTGGTTTGTGGTGTGAAAAATCGAATCGATAAATTGGTTAGGATTAGACGTGCGCCGTTATAAGGCGAAGGAGTAAGGCTAGGTTAGATCCTTACTTCAAAGTTTGTGTTTGCATAACGAATTGATTTGATTGATGTGTGAATGGCGTGGGCCTTCACTAGACCGGGGATAAGGCTAGGCCTTGTCCCGTTTCTAGTATCGTGCCGTTATGCCGCCGAAATTTTCTAAAATAAGTTAGAAAAAAAAAAATAAAAATAGCATTTTATTTAACGAATGAACTGAATAGAAATTCATATGTTAAAATAAAATGTGTTATCGTTAAAAATATAATTTTTAACGTGAATGTGAATAAATAAATATTCATTTACAAACCAGACGGTTTGTTTATGTACACCTATTTGAATGACGTTGATTGGGTCGATAAATTTTTCACATCGCCTAACTGCACAAATAAAATATGTGTTTGATTGTTTGAAACCCCACACGGGTGTTAGGATGAAATTTGAAGTTCACTCATCCTGATTGATTAAATATGTCGATCGATTGATTGACAAGCTGCTATAAGCGTTAAATGTCTATATTTGATGCTTATACAGTGTAGTGCACTTTGGTTGATGGTTGATTATTCATCGTTGTTGATATATACATGTGTTGTAGAAAATCCATATAATTAACATTATATGGTAATTGATTGGGCCTCATTCCAGTTTCAAAAAAAAAAAAAAAAGAAATATTTGAAATAGAAATATTTGAAATAGAAATATTTGAAATAGAATATTTGAAAATAGAAATATGTGAAGCCGTGAGGATTAGATTGACGCCATTTTGACGTGAACGATATTTATATCGATTTTATTCATTTTAAAATGAATATTGAAAAGTGATTTCGAAATCGAATATTTTGAAATGAATTGAAATCAAATATTTTGAAATGAATTGAATAAAACGATTTCGAAATGAATTGAAAATAAAACGATTTCGAAATGAATTGCATTGAAAACGATTTCGAAATGAATTGAATTGAAAACGATTTCGAAATGAATTGAATTGAAAACGATTTCGAAAAGAATTGAATTGAAAACGAATTGAAATGGATTCAAATTGAATTGAAATTTGAATTGAATAGAAATGAATTTTGAAACGAATTTATAAAGAAGAATTCAATTTGATTTGAATTGAAAAGGAGGTTGAAATTGCTTTTGAAACGAATTTAAAACTATTTATATAATTCGTTTTAAATAGAAATCGACGAAGTATATATTATATATATTATATATATAATATAATGGCCTGAATAGAACGCGCCGCGCCGCGGCAGTTCGTGAATTTCGACCATTTATTTCAAACGGACATTGCGGGAGATCCGACCGTCGGATTCTCCTAAAACCGGAACCGTTGGGTTCGTATCGAAAAGAGCTTTCTAATGAATGTTAGAAATTTGAAATCTAACGGTTGGATTTGGAGATACGTCCAAATCAAATTCGAAAAAGGTCGCTGTAAGTGCAGTTCGATGGCCGTTGTTGGAAATCGACTGTACGGGCCTTGATAAAATTATTAAAAATAGTAATAATTTGTGTAAAATCATAAGAAATGATTTGTGAAAGTTTGGGATGAAAAACTCCATATTTGAAAAGATAAAAATAGATTTTTATCGAAATGAACTAGTTTTGAACTAGAATTATAATTCTATTTATTTTTAAATAAATAAATTGAATTTGAAAAGGGTTTTGAAAATAACCAAAATTTCCAATGATTGCATTGGAGTGGATTTGAATCGAAATTGTCTTCGGAATATTTCGATGTTGGAATTCGTGATTATACAGGTGTGGTTATGGAAATTTGAAAGATATATATTTATATCGTTATTTCCAATACGACATTTGTTAGTCGTAGAATTCGATATTGAATATAAGCCGATATATTTTCTATTCAGAGCCTTGTATTGAATATCGAATGTGATTTGGGTTTGTCGTGAATGGTGTCTTCACTAACACTGTTCTTGAACCCAGTTGAGAAAAGATTAAATCTTTTTATTTAGATTTAATGAAGTGTACCAATTAAATAATATTTAATTGGAATTGAATCGATGTAGATTTTTGGGTTTATCGTGAACAGTGTTTTAAATAACACTTGTTCTTTAACCCGATAATTAATGAATGTGATTTGGGTTTGTCGTGAATGGTGTCTTCACTAACACTGTTCTTGAACCCAGTTGAGAAATGATTAAATCTTTTTATTTAGATTTAATGAAGTGTACCAATTAAATAATATTTAATTGGAATTGAATGAATATTGATTTTTGGGTTTATCGTGAACAGTGTTTTAAATAACACTTGTTCTTTAACCCGATAATTAATGAATGTGATTTGGGTTTGTCGTGAATGGTGTCTTCACTAACACTGTTCTTGAACCCAGTTGAGAAAAGATTAAATCTTTTGATTTAGATTTGATGAAGTGTACCAATTAAATAATATTTAATTGGAATTGAATGAATATTGATTTTTGGGTTTATCGTGAACAGTGTTTTAAATAACACTTGTTCTTTAACCCGATAATTAATGGGATGTGACTTTGGGTCGTGTTTTAAATGACACTGATTCTTTAACCCAGTCACAGATTAAAACTAAGTGGAGTTTTAATGAATCTTTAATTAGATTGAAAGAATCGAGAATGGAGTATCACCAGTTTTGCTCCAGGCGATAGTTAAATCTTTAATTAGATTTGAATGTGAAATTTAGAAACTAACTGTCGGTTAGCCAAGCAGAATGGTTTTCTGGATATTGATCTGATGTTGGTTTCGGCCTTCGGGGTTAATATTTGGGAAATTATTCTCTTGATTAATTTACGGTTAGTGACTAATGAATTGGAATGAGGCGTATGTTGTGTTTGTGTAACACTTTTATAATATAAACACTTTTATAATATATACGCGAGTTATTCGGAAAGACCGGGTTTATCCCATTCTGAATAACTGATACGACGATAAGTCGAAGATGAAGACGATGGTCGAAGACCGGAGGTCTTCACGTCGTTTTGGGTAATTACTGATGATCTTGATTGGGCTGTACACCCAAGAAGATGGAAACAGTTAGTGATCGTCCAGACGTACTTGGAGATCGATGGATATGCGGGGTACTAGGTGCCTTCCGGTTTCGTTCAGACCCAGGACGGACTTGTAAATGGACTGTGTGTCTGACATCGGATTTCATTCTGTGTGACTGATATCGGTTGCATAGGATGGTTTGCCTGTGTGGCATGCTAAGATGCAAATGATCAAGGCTTCTGTTGAAAAGCAAAGTCTTGTGGTGATGATCAAAGCACGGCCTTTGTGGCGTAGCTTTGTGTAACGTTTACCTCGCGTGTTTCACACCAGGTATGAACCAAAAACGGGAGACGGACCTCAGGGAGGACTTGCGTTTCTTTCTAGCTAAAAGTGGCGTCAGTGGTTTTACACGCCCTGACGAGTTTGACTTATGTGGTTGTTGCTGTTGCGAGGCGCCTCGGATTGATCGGATCGTTCTCGAACCGATGGAGTCATTCGTTGGCTCGTTTGCGCCCCAAAGGGCGGGGAGACGTATTGTTCAGGCATAATAATCCACATCGGTGGACCGGCCCTGACGATCCAGGGGGCAGTTGCGGCTGTTCCTGAGACATGGTAGGCTAGATTGTCTCGAATCGGTAGAGGACGATCCCTGGCCTCGGTTCATAGACGGAAATCCAATTTCCAAATACGTGACTTTGCGGTTTTATTTGTAAACCTATATATGGCGACATGATATATGGTACCCATGCCGCCTATGATTGATACTTATGATTTGAAGTTGTTTTATACAATATGCACTTATTATAGTATCAAATGATTTGTTTTAAACGTATCAAGCATTCTTTGGCTGTTATAAGGGAAAACCCTATCCCCCGGCTTGCGTTGCATTGTGTGATAGGACCTGGGTCTTATAACAGCTTCATTTTTCTTTATTTAGCATTGCGCTGTTTGTTTTATGCACTGGTATTCTTGGGAGGAAACCCGTTCCGTGTTATACGGCGTGGTCCCTTGATTTACCTAATGATTTAGAATAAAGATTAATAACTGTTTTAGTTCTCACACCAGTCACATGACTGACCTGGAGTTTATTGTTTTAACCTAAACTCTGGGTGCCCCTATTTTTGACACGGGCAGCTAGTAGTTTTGGTTTTGCAGATTTATATTCACAGGATCCTGGTTTACAGCTGGAACGATATCCGGAAAGCTTTGTATCCGTATATCTCTTCTAGTTGTGTATTGTATTATTTTTCCGCTGCTATGTAACTTATTGTTAATCTCTGATATTTCTGTGTAATATTTATTCATTTATACTCTGTATATTCTTGTAATCTGATGCATTGTTGTAATATACGATGAGATGTTCTTATGTATGCGTTATGTTGTGGCTTGTTCTCGAACTATCCGACGCTTTCCCTTACGGGGAAGTTGCGGGTCTTTACACGTGGTATCAGAGCTTTGGTTTACAAAGCTCAGAGAACAAGACACATTAGAACCATACGAAAGAATTCATCAGATGTTGGATTGGTAATATCCAATGGGGATGACTCGTTAGAGATAGGATCAGTAGTATCCTAGAACGAGTGTGAAGAGTATATTTTTCAAATGAAAACAAATTTTGTTTTGAAAATTTAAATCAATTATTCGTATCTGATTATCTATTTATATTGAATTTGGACAGTCCAGTATATATATAGTCTTTGCGTATGCGTCTGATCCACGTGTATTTGAAGTTTTAATATACTGGATAGATATAGAGCCACACTCTAGTCGCCCGGAGACGATTCTGATGATAGTCTAGACATCATCAGAATTGGTATTCGAGTTTCGAAGGTGTGATTTTCTATATATTTCCATTAGACTGGTGTGAGAACCAAAACTTATATAGCTAGATTTATTTGTTGTGATTTGGCATCAAAAATCTGATTTTTGACTATGTATCAAAGTTATGAATTTGAAACTCTAATTCACTAATTGATTGATGTTTGGGTTGTTTGCTTAATTTTTTGATAATTTTGAACCGTTTAGCCTAATTATATCAAATATTGAACGATATTGAAAATTGGTCGCATCTGCTTGCATATACATATATATCTTTGAACAGGTCATAGCAAGGAGGCTAGAGCAGAGAATAAAATTTGTTTGCCCGACAAATAGGTACATGTTTACTACATAATTTCCTGTTTTGTTTGGGTGATGATGATTTTGTGAGCCTATTGGCTAGCCGCTTGGCTTTTTCTTTTTCTTTTTGAGATCTGAAGGACCGGGGAAGCTATTTGAAATTCCCCGATGCTCCCGGTGCAGGGGAGGTTATGGCGAAATTTTTCAAAAATTTAGGGTGTTAGCCAAATTTTTGAAATTTTGAAAATTCTCAGAAACTAAAGAGTTAGAGAATGGAGGCCGAATCGAGCGTAGAGCTGATTAATCAATCCACTTTCGACTTTGTTCCTTTTCGGGGACGAAAAGTTTTAAGTGGGGGAGATTGTAACAACCCGTAAAATCTGGGCCAGTTTAAAATTTTATTTTGGCAATTATAGCGAGTTTTGATTATTTAAAATGAATTATTTTAAATAATATCGACGAGAAATTTATTTTGAATAGAATTCGAACGTATATAGTATACGCGTCGTCGTTAGAATATAAATAATTATATATAATTATTTATATAGAATTGAAAATGGCGCGGTAGTTCGATAATTCGATTTCAAACTTCAATTGAATGTACCGGGTGCAAAACAATCCGGATTTTAGTGAAACCAAAAATAATGGAATCTAATTGTGAATATCTTTCCAACGAATCCGAAAGATCAAGATTTCGTAGCGAGAATCAAAAGATATGTCTAGTTGAAAATTCTGAATAGTCGCTATGGAATTCAGGCCCTTAAAAATGGACATTTTGCAAATGACCTCGGATTTCGACGAAACCAGTTTTGTTGGGTCCGTGATGTTAAGTTATTGCTAGGTTTCAAATTTCATAATTTTTCGAATCAATATGTGAGCGTGGCAAAGGAAAACGCGTTTGACCAGTTTCAGTTGATTTTAATCGACTGGAAATTGGCCATTTTTCAAACGGTCTCAGAATTCGACGAAACTAGTTTTGTTAGGACCGTATCGTCAATACGAAGCTAGAAAATATTTTTCTGGAATTTTTCTAGTTAGTATGTGACCCCGGTAATTTGAAATGTACGTTTAAAATTCAATATAAAGTTTTAAATGTAAATTTAATGGAAACTGATTCAAACAGTCGAATCAGCTTGCGATACATATCCCATTGTGTTCGGAATGGGGGTAGAACGCTATAGACGACAGGCGGTGGGCCTCGTTTAGAGGTCGTATTTGAAAGTCAACTCTTTAGGATAAAATAAATTAAAAAAAAAAAAAAAAAAAAAAAAAATTTCTCTCCCTTAAAACCTTTTGGCCCCCCCCCCGATCATTCTTCTGTAAAGGATAAAAAAGAAAAAAAAAAAAAACCCCAGACATCGTCGAACTTCCGCCGCCGCCCTCCTCTCAGCGCGCCGCCACTGGCGCGACAACCCTCCCCCAAGTCAACCTCCGGCGCCGCTTCCTCCCACTAGCCGCAACCCCCGATCGAACCCCCCTCTCCTCCGCAGTCCCCTTTCCCCCTCGAAATAGCCGACGCAACCCCTTCATCCCCCCCCCCCCCCCCCCCCCGCGCCACCGCACTGGAAGCCGCTCCACCCCTCCTCCTCCCTCTTCGTACAATAACAGTAAGTTTTTTTCTTAATTTCGTTTTTATTTTAATTCTTTAAAGCATTTAAAAACTGATTTGTATTCATTTTAAAACTGATTTTTTATTCATTTTAAAACTGATTTTTATTCATTTTAAAAACTGATTTGTATTCATTTTAAAACTGATTTAAGGAAAATATAAAATCAAAATTTTAAAAGTAATTTGAAACTGATTTTTGAAAGGTGAAAACTTTTAATTTAAAAAGGTGAAAACTTTTAATTTAAAAAGGTGAAAACTTTTAATTTAAAAAGGTGAAGACTTTAATTTAAAATGGTGAAAACTTTTAATTTAAAAAGGTGAAGACTTTAATTTAAAATGGTGAAAACTTTATTTTTATAAAGGCGAAATCAATATTTTTGAAATGAGATTATTGTCTATATATTAGCGGAATAAAAATTCGATTTTTATATATTGAACTTTGAAATAAAAATTCGATTTTTATATATTGAACTTTGAAATAAAAATTCGATTTTTATATATTGAACTTTGAAATAAAAATTCGATTTTTATATATTGAACTTTGAAATAAAAATTCGATTTTTATATATTGAACTTTGAAATAAAAATTCGATTTTTATATATTGAACTTTGAAATAAAAATTCGATTTTTATATATTGAACTTTGAAATAAAAATTCGATTTTTATATATTGAACTTTGAAATAAAAATTCGATTTTTATATATTGAACTTTGAAATAAAAATTCGTTTTTATATATATAGTGGCCTTGGGCAACGAAGGTGACAAAAAGGCGAAACGACGAAGACTTCTGCAAAAGAAGAGTCGAGATGGTTGGATAGCTAAAAGTGAGAATTTCTCACCTTTCTATTTTATTTCTAGTTATATATATATACTAGGATGCAGACGGTGCTTAGTAGCACCCGACACAATCGTCCACAGACCATGGACTTGTTTGTTTGACTGTTTGGTGATTGATTGCGATATTGGTTTGAATGTGGTTTGTGGTGTGAAAAATCGAATCGATAAATTGGTTAGGATTAGACGTGCGCCGTTATAAGGCGAAGGAGTAAGGCTAGGTTAGATCCTTACTTCAAAGTTTGTGGTTTGCATAACGAATTGATTTGATTGATGTGTGAATGGCGTGGGCCTTCACTAGACCGGGGATAAGGCTAGGCCTTGTCCCGTTTCTAGTATCGTGCCGTTATGCCGCCGAAATTTTCTAAAATAAGTTAGAAAAAAAAAAATAAAAATAGCATTTTATTTAACGAATGAACTGAATAGAAATTCATATGTTAAAATAAAATGTGTTATCGTTAAAAATATAATTTTTAACGTGAATGTGAATAAATAAATATTCATTTACAAACCAGACGGTTTGTTTATGTACACCTATTTGAATGACGTTGATTGGGTCGATAAATTTTTCACATCGCCTAACTGCACAAATAAAATATGTGTTTGATTGTTTGAAACCCCACACGGGTGTTAGGATGAAATTTGAAGTTCACTCATCCTGATTGATTAAATATGTCGATCGATTGATTGACAAGCTGCTATAAGCGTTAAATGTCTATATTTGATGCTTATACAGTGTAGTGCACTTTGGTTGATGGTTGATTATTCATCGTTGTTGATATATACATGTGTTGTAGAAAATCCATATAATTAACATTATATGGTAATTGATTGGGCCTCATTCCAGTTTCAAAAAAAAAAAAAAAAGAAATATTTGAAATAGAAATATTTGAAATAGAAATATTTGAAATAGAATATTTGAAAATAGAAATATGTGAAGCCGTGAGGATTAGATTGACGCCATTTTGACGTGAACGATATTTATATCGATTTTATTCATTTTAAAATGAATATTGAAAAGTGATTTCGAAATCGAATATTTTGAAATGAATTGAAATCAAATATTTTGAAATGAATTGAATAAAACGATTTCGAAATGAATTGAAAATAAAACGATTTCGAAATGAATTGCATTGAAAACGATTTCGAAATGAATTGAATTGAAAACGATTTCGAAATGAATTGAATTGAAAACGATTTCGAAAAGAATTGAATTGAAAACGAATTGAAATGGATTCAAATTGAATTGAAATTTGAATTGAATAGAAATGAATTTTGAAACGAATTTATAAAGAAGAATTCAATTTTGATTTGAATTGAAAAGGAGGTTGAAATTGCTTTTGAAACGAATTTAAAACTATTTATATAATTCGTTTTAAATAGAAATCGACGAAGTATATATTATATATATTATATATATAATATAATGGCCTGAATAGAACGCGCCGCGCCGCGGCAGTTCGTGAATTTCGACCATTTATTTCAAACGGACATTGCGGGAGATCCGACCGTCGGATTCTCCTAAAACCGGAACCGTTGGGTTCGTATCGAAAAGAGCTTTCTAATGAATGTTAGAAATTTGAAATCTAACGGTTGGATTTGGAGATACGTCCAAATCAAATTCGAAAAAGGTCGCTGTAAGTGCAGTTCGATGGCCGTTGTTGGAAATCGACTGTACGGGCCTTGATAAAATTATTAAAAATAGTAATAATTTGTGTAAAATCATAAGAAATGATTTGTGAAAGTTTGGGATGAAAAACTCCATATTTGAAAAGATAAAAATAGATTTTTATCGAAATGAACTAGTTTTGAACTAGAATTATAATTCTATTTATTTTTAAATAAATAAATTGAATTTGAAAAGGGTTTTGAAAATAACCAAAATTTCCAATGATTGCATTGGAGTGGATTTGAATCGAAATTGTCTTCGGAATATTTCGATGTTGGAATTCGTGATTATACAGGTGTGGTTATGGAAATTTGAAAGATATATATTTATATCGTTATTTCCAATACGACATTTGTTAGTCGTAGAATTCGATATTGAATATAAGCCGATATATTTTCTATTCAGAGCCTTGTATTGAATATCGAATGTGATTTGGGTTTGTCGTGAATGGTGTCTTCACTAACACTGTTCTTGAACCCAGTTGAGAAAAGATTAAATCTTTTTATTTAGATTTAATGAAGTGTACCAATTAAATAATATTTAATTGGAATTGAATCGATGTAGATTTTTGGGTTTATCGTGAACAGTGTTTTAAATAACACTTGTTCTTTAACCCGATAATTAATGAATGTGATTTGGGTTTGTCGTGAATGGTGTCTTCACTAACACTGTTCTTGAACCCAGTTGAGAAATGATTAAATCTTTTTATTTAGATTTAATGAAGTGTACCAATTAAATAATATTTAATTGGAATTGAATGAATATTGATTTTTGGGTTTATCGTGAACAGTGTTTTAAATAACACTTGTTCTTTAACCCGATAATTAATGAATGTGATTTGGGTTTGTCGTGAATGGTGTCTTCACTAACACTGTTCTTGAACCCAGTTGAGAAAAGATTAAATCTTTTGATTTAGATTTGATGAAGTGTACCAATTAAATAATATTTAATTGGAATTGAATGAATATTGATTTTTGGGTTTATCGTGAACAGTGTTTTAAATAACACTTGTTCTTTAACCCGATAATTAATGGGATGTGACTTTGGGTTTATCGTGAACCGTGTTTTAAATGACACTGATTCTTTAACCCAGTCACAGATTAAAACTAAGTGGAGTTTTAATGAATCTTTAATTAGATTGAAAAGAATCGAGAATGGAGTATCACCAGTTTTGCTCCAGGCGATAGTTAAATCTTTAATTAGATTTGAATGTGAAATTTAGAAACTAACTGTCGGTTAGCCAAGCAGAATGGTTTTCTGGATATTGATCTGATGTTGGTTTCGGCCTTCGGGGTTAATATTTGGGAAATTATTCTCTTGATTAATTTACGGTTAGTGACTAATGAATTGGAATGAGGCGTATGTTGTGTTTGTGTAACACTTTTATAATATATACGCGAGTTATTCGGAAAGACCGGGTTTATCCCATTCTGAATAACTGATACGACGATAAGTCGAAGATGAAGACGATGGTCGAAGACCGGAGGTCTTCACGTCGTTTTGGGTAATTACTGATGATCTTGATTGGGCTGTACACCCAAGAAGATGGAAACAGTTAGTGATCGTCCAGACGTACTTGGAGATCGATGGATATGCGGGGTACTAGGTGCCTCCGGTTTCGTTCAGACCCAGGACGGACTTGTAAATGGACTGTGTGTCTGACATCGGATTTCATTCTGTGTGACTGATATCGGTTGCATAGGATGGTTTGCCTGTGTGGCATGCTAAGATGCAAATGATCAAGGCTTCTGTTGAAAAGCAAAGTCTTGTGGTGATGATCAAAGCACGGCCTTTGTGGCGTAGCTTTGTGTAACGTTTACCTCGCGTGTTTCACACCAGGTATGAACCAAAAACGGGAGACGGACCTCAGGGAGGACTTGCGTTTCTTTCTAGCTAAAAGTGGCGTCAGTGGTTTTACACGCCCTGACGAGTTTGACTTATGTGGTTGTTGCTGTTGCGAGGCGCCTCGGATTGATCGGTCGTTCTCGAACCGATGGAGTCATTCGTTGGCTCGTTTGCGCCCCAAAGGGCGGGGAGACGTATTGTTCAGGCATAATAATCCACATCGGTGGACCGGCCCTGACGATCCAGGGGGCAGTTGCGGCTGTTCCTGAGACATGGTAGGCTAGATTGTCTCGAATCGGTAGAGGACGATCCCTGGCCTCGGTTCATAGACGGAAATCCAATTTCCAAATACGTGACTTTGCGGTTTTATTTGTAAACCTATATATGGCGACATGATATATGGTACCCATGCCGCCTATGATTGATACTTATGATTTGAAGTTGTTTTATACAATATGCACTTATTATAGTATCAAATGATTTGTTTTAAACGTATCAAGCATTCTTTGGCTGTTATAAGGGAAAACCCTATCCCCCGGCTTGCGTTGCATTGTGTGATAGGACCTGGGTCTTATAACAGCTTCATTTTTCTTTATTTAGCATTGCGCTGTTTGTTTTATGCACTGGTATTCTTGGGAGGAAACCCGTTCCGTGTTATACGGCGTGGTCCCTTGATTTACCTAATGATTTAGAATAAAGATTAATAACTGTTTTAGTTCTCACACCAGTCACATGACTGACCTGGAGTTTATTGTTTTAACCTAAACTCTGGGTGCCCCTATTTTTGACACGGGCAGCTAGTAGTTTTGGTTTTGCAGATTTATATTCACAGGATCCTGGTTTACAGCTGGAACGATATCCGGAAAGCTTTGTATCCGTATATCTCTTCTAGTTGTGTATTGTATTATTTTTCCGCTGCTATGTAACTTATTGTTAATCTCTGATATTTCTGTGTAATATTTATTCATTTATACTCTGTATATTCTTGTAATCTGATGCATTGTTGTAATATACGATGAGATGTTCTTATGTATGCGTTATGTTGTGGCTTGTTCTCGAACTATCCGACGCTTTCCCTTACGGGGAAGTTGCGGGTCTTTACATGTGGGCCGGGTTGCAAGACGTTTTTGTTGAACCCAAGTGTATTCGTCTCTAGAGATACATCATCGGAAGGTGGTCCCATACCTTGTCATGTTAGAAATCCAATCTCCAATAAGCGCCATGCGGTTTTTTTGATTTTATAATATATATGTGGAGCGTGAGATGCAAGCGTTCTGCTATTTGGTTATTTACTTGATGTAGACATTATTATAATATCACTGGATTTTCGTATCAAAGTGTTTTGGGTTATAGTAAGGTAAAAGCCGTCCATGTTTATGTGTGGGCTGGTCTTACTATTATCTTTTCTTTCGAAAAGGATTTTGAAAGTTAAACAAGTGGTTGGAGTTTACTCACACCAGTCCCATGACTGACCCAGAGTTTATTTTGTTTTGTTTCCCTAAACTCTTGGGTGCCCAAATTTGTACGGGCAGTCAAGTGTTTCAGGCTTTTACAGATACACTTGGAGGAGCTTGAAGCAGGAGGCTTCAACGTTAGTTATTTAGAGTTACTTCCGCTGGATCAAATGTTATGTGTACTCTGATGATGGTATGTATGTATGTACAAAACAGATTTGTATTTCAAAGCTTATGCTATATAATATATTTTATTCGTTCCGCTGTGAGTTTGTGATCTTCGTTTTCTTCTATTCTAATATTTCTTTCTTTCTATCTCTCATCCTCTAACTTCTTTCTAATAATGAGTCGTATTTCTGTGTTATTTGAGTTGGACGTGTGGTGTTTTTAGTCAATTCAGATAGCACGGATTTGCGGGTCGTTACACTTTACATCCCGGACCCAACAAAACTGGTTTCGTCGAAATCCGAGGTCGTTTGCAAAATGTCCATTTTTAAGGGCCTGAATTCCATAGCGACTATTCAGAATTTTCAACTGGACATATCTTTTGATTCCCGATATGAAATCTTGATTTTTCGGATTCGTTGGAAAGATACTATCTAATAGATCCTATGATTTCTGGTTTCACTAAAATCCGGATTGTTTTGCACCCGGTACATTCAATTGAAGTTTGAAATCGAATTATCGAACTACCGCGCCATTTTCAATTCTATTTATAATTATATATAATTATTTATATTCTAACGACGACGCGTATAATATATACGTTCGAATTATATTCAAAATAAATTTCTCGTCGATATTATTTAAAATAATTCATTTTAAATATCTAAATTCGCTAAAATCGCCAAAATAAAAATTTCAAACTGCCTCGCATTTTACGGGTTGTTACAACGTTCATCTCCTCATCGATACCCATCTCTAACTTGGAGATGATTTCTAATAGATTAGGATCGTCCCTCTGGCTAGAACCAATCCGCTCTATCAAAGTAGGTCTGATCGTCAAGCTAGCTAGCATAACTGGATCCAACTCGCACTTTGGTCTGAAATCAAACCCCGCGATATACTCCAGTTGCTTCCATTCAAGAAACATTGCCCCTAAGCTGGCATGTCTCCTACTCAAGGCATCGGCTACCGCATTACCCTTCCCAGGTGTATACGCGATATCAAAATCATACGAAGCCAAGAACTCTAACCATCTCTGCTGACGGAGATTCAGATCTTTCTGAGAGAAGAGATACTTTAACGATTTATGATCGGTAAACAACTCGAATCTTTCTCCCAAGAGATAGTGTCTCCACATCTTCAGCGCAAATACAATCGCTGCCAGTTCCAAATCATGGGTAGGATACTTCTTCTCATGCGGCTTTAGCTGTCGACTAGCATAAGCTACAACCCTACCTCCTTGCATCAATACTGCACCCAGTCCGGTACCACAAGCATCCGTGTATACCGTCATCTCTTCATTCCCCTTAGGAATGACTAACACTGGCGCACGCGTCAACCTCTCCTTTAGACTTTTGAAGGCATCCTCACACACTCCGTCCCAGACGAAGGACTGATTCTTCTTAGTCAACTGAGTCAACGGTGCTGCAATCTTGGAGAAGTCCTGGATAAACTTACGATAATATCCGGCTAATCCCAAGAAACTTCTTACATCTGTTGCATTCTTGGGCGTAGGCCAATCCTGTACCGTAGCCACCTTCGCAGGGTCCACGGCAATACCACACTCCGAAACAACATGACCCAAGAATCTTACTTCCCTTCTCCAAAAATGACACTTAGAGAATTTCGCTTTCAATTGGTGTTTCCTCAACACCTCCATCACTATCCTCAAGTGCCCCTTGTGTTCCTCCTCTGTCTTTGAATAAACAAGGATATCATCCACGAACACAAGAACAAACTTATTCAACTGATCTCTGAATACTCGATTCATAAGATCCACAAAGTAGGCTGGTGCATTAGTCAACCCAAATGGCATAACCAACCACTCATAAAATCCAGACGGCGTCCTAAATGCCGTTTTCGGAACACTCTCATCCGCTACTCGAAGCTGATGAAATCCTGTCGCGAGGTCCAACTGGGAGAACACTCTTGCTCCTTCCAGCTGATCAAACAAATCATCTATCCGCGGTAGAGGATACTTATTCTTCCTCGTCACCTTATTCAACTCGCGATAGTCCACACACAACCGAAGGGAACCATCTGCCTTAGTGGCAAATACAACCGGTGCTCCCCACTCGGAGACACTCCTTCTAATCAATCCCTTCTTCAAAAGATTGCTGACTTGCACCCCGAGCTCTCGCTGCTCTCTTGGTGCCATACGACGAAGTGGCATCACTATAGGTCTGGCATCTTTCACTAGATCAATACGGAACTCAATCTCTCGGTGTGGTGGAAGCCCGGTCACCTCCTCGAAGACGTCCGGATACTGGCCAACCACGGGCACATCTGACAACTCATCCTGCGGGATGTCGAGGGAATTTACAAAACTAGCCATAACCCCATCACTGGGTAGACTACCAAACACTACCCTCCGCCCATCATCCGCTCTCACTGTCACCAAAAAGCCCTCACAGTCTACCACCACCCCGTATCTTTGGAGCCGATCGACTCCCAATATAATGCCATACCCAGTAAAGCCCAAAACAAAGCAATCACATACAAACATACATCCATGACTCGATAAGACCAAATTCCTGCAAATCATACTAAGGCTAGTCGAACCACCAATCGGGTTCGTCACTATCAATGGTCTATCGACTATCTCGGGTTCCAATCCCAACCTATCTACCAGGTCACTAGATATGAAGGAACGGGAAGCCCCAGTATCAAACAAAACTCGAACAGGTATATCATAAATAGAAAGCATACCTTGAATAACAACATTCTTCCCTTTCTCCGCCGCAATTGGGGCATTCGACGAAGAAGGAACAGCATCAAGAGCAAATGCCTTCACAATCTGCTTCTCCTTAAGAGGTTGCGGACACTTATCCTTCTGATGTCCCACTTGACCACAGTTGTAGCACTTCCTTTCCGCTGGCTTGGCCCAACATTCCTTAGCATAATGGCCTTTCTTTCCACAGCTGAAGCACTCAACATCCTTCTTGCTCTTTTTCTGGCCACCTCCAGATTGGTCCTGCTTCCTCTTATTCTGAGAGCTATTCTTGCCTCCACCGCCTGCTAGCGGCTTTGGCCCTTCTGCAGATGCAGCCTCAGTCTTCGACTTAGGGTAAAGACTCTCTGATCTCAAAGCTTTCCCCACGATCGATTCAAAAGTCTCATCGATGTGGTTAATAAGCCTCTCCCCCAAGTACCCATCCAGGCCAGTAATGAACTTCTCATTCTTCTTCTCAGGAGTATCAATAAGAGACAGTCCATACTTTGACAAAGTGTCGAACTCAGCAATATAATCAGAAACTGCCCTCCCATTCTGCTTGAGTTCCAAGAACCTCATGAACAACACTGACTTCTGGGCAGCTGGAATGAACTTCTCGCTAAAGCGAGCCTTGAACTGAACCCAAGTAACCTGGTCCTCTGGAGTAGCTGTTCTAATGGCATTCCACCAATTCATCGCTCGCCCTTGTAGCTGACGAGACGCTAGCCTTATCTTCATCGCATCCTCAAGACCCAAGTCATCAAAGATACGGTCACAGCTATCCATCCAGTCTTGAACATCTGTGGCCGACTCCGTTCCGTGGAACGGCTTCCCACCAAGATTAGTGTAATCCTTGCACAACTTGGCGAAATCGACCCTAGGCGCTTGCACTACTGGGCCAACACCAGCTCCGGGATTGGGAACTGCCCCTTGCACTTCTCTAAGCATGTCTCTCATGAGGTCGGTAAACATCGCCCTCATGTCAGCGGCATTTCCATTATTGGCCCCTCTACCAGCACCTCTCACATATCGGCTCATCGTCAATCTGTAAAAGGAAAACGATCAACGACCCCATAGTGGTACTAGTGCAGTGCAACTTCATTCTTATACTACTAATAGTATATATATACATAGCTTTTGAAAACCAAAGTAATCACAAATACGTGCTCTCATATACGTACTAACTCTCCCTAGTGTCTTTCCCTAGGTTAACTACGCAACCTAGAGCTCTGATACCAAGTGTGACGCCCCGCCCCGCACCAACCGACATTTACTCCAAACGTGCGCTGTACACATGTCCAGTTAGCACGGAACGGGTCGCCAGGAGGAAAGAGGAAGAAGGAAATGAACATACAAAGAACCTGTAGAATGTCTCACAGCGCATAGAACAAAATATAATAATAACATACTTGACATAAAACAGGAGAGACAGTGCATAAGCTGAAAATCAGAACTAAACATCATAGCAGCGGAAATCCAAAATACAGCTTATTACAACTTTTCAAACTGTCTCAAAGCAAAAGTAAGATAAATGAGGTACACTACTAATGCCCAAGTAGCGACCACCAACGACACAAGGAGAATGTGTATATATATATATATATATATATCATACGTGGAAGCCTCATGCCCGCCTCCGAATCAGCTACTCGCACTTCACCAGCTAACCTGTCTCTAGTCTGCTCGTGTGAGCACAAAGAGTAATAAGAGGAGACATAAAACTCTGGGTCAGACATAAAGCCTGGTATGAGCGATAAGCATCTAAAGTGAACAATAACAGGTAGACTAAAACATACCTGAACCTGGACCTGCAACCAAAGAGTTAGCACTACATACTGTACAACACTCTAAGGTATCATATCAAACAACATAAAGATACGGAGGTGAGGGAGGTGTGCATGTCATAAAGATGGCAAACAATCAAGCATATCATCCATTCTCACATCTCTCACTCAGTGCTTAAAGCATACGATATTCACCACTTCGATCACCCAACATTCCTTGCTACGATCACTTTGCCCCATGAAGTCATAGATGGCTTCACTGCACTGATAACGTAGCCACTAATTCCTCGCTATGTCCACTTGCCCCATGGAGTTATTCACCCCATCTGCGCTGGCTCATAGCCTTACTAATCTTTACTATGTCCACTTGCCCCATTGGGTTATTCACCCCATCTGCGCTGGCTCATAGTCTTACTAATCCTTACTATGTCCACTTGCCCCATGGAGTTATTCACCCCATCTGCGCTGGCTCATAGTCTTACTACGCATCACCTTGCCCCTCAGGTCATAATGACCCTACTGCACTGATAACGTAGTGTTGCTACCATCACTTTGCCCCTCAGGTCATAATGACCCTACTGCACTGATAAGTAGCCCATTATTCTTAGTGGTGAATCGAAGTTATGAACGTCGACAACTCCTTGGCACACGTCCCGCAGCAAAGTCCAATCATGAAGTGAACTCATTGGTTCCCAACTAGTTCAGTGATCCTGAGCTCTAACTTCCATTTGGACTACCTTTGCATCTCGGGTTATTGGTCATCACCATCGGATCGGATCGGATCAGCTTTCACAGTCTCCATCGGATCGGATCGGCCATTGCATTCGGATCGGGTCGCGCCTCTTTCATCGGATCGGGTCATGGTCCTCCAGCTCGTGGCTCCTCTTCCTGATTCGGATCGGCGTCACCACTTCGGATCGGATCAGGTTGCCTCACCCGGGTCGGGTCGTGTCTTCTGATCGGGTCGGATCGTCTCGCCTAGCACCCATCGACTCGTGAACTCCCCACCCTCTTCTGGTTCGGATCGGGAATGCTTGTTGGTTCGGATCGGGCTCCTACTATCGGATCGTGCCACCTAACTTAAGTCGTGACCAACTCCTTTAAACGGATCGTGACGCCCAACTGAAGCGGATCGAGTCGCGCTCCCCTTCTCCGATCCGATCCGGATTCTGGATCCTTCCCTGCATGTTTCCTGCGATTGTTTTTACGCCATTCGACGGCGTTTTCAACCAATCTAACACTTCTAAACAATCACAAAGCATACCATACAGTCATAGCAACATGCATAATCAACCACAAACATCAAAACATCAATATAATAGGTAAAAATGGATCAAACATACCCAAAATCCCATATTTCCCCTTAAGCATGTTTAGGTGAAACCAATGATAGGATTAGCAAAACTTAACCAAATGGGACCAAATTCCTAACAGAGGTCTAAAATATCATTCCGAATTTTATAAACATTTTTCCAGAATTTTATCATGTTTAAATTCGCTAATTAACACTAATCACTCCTAATTAGCCATAATTAGTGTAAAACTAAGCAAATCACTCACCTTAGCCACAAAACAAACTAAGATCTGAAATAATGCTCTGATTTGATGCGAATCCCAATGCTAACAGCAGCTCCAAGGTTGATTAGGTGAAGATCTTCTTTGATTAGGGGTTGCTAAGCCAAATCCTTGACCAAAAGATGATTTGGAGGTGATCTAGAGGTTGGAGGCCATTTTTAGGGATCCTTGGTGATAAGTGGAGGCTAGAAAACTGAAATGGAATGATTCTCCATCTCATTTCAGCCCTCCCATAACCCTAATCCCGAAATGGGTTATGGGCCTACTCACTAATCACCCGATTTGGCCCGGTTAAGCAGTTTTTCACCCTCCAAACCTTGTTTCAGCCATATCTCCCAAACGGTAAGTCCGTTTGGCTATTATGACCACTCTACGGAAAGAGAAACTATCAAACGAATCAAATGGAACTGGTTTCAGGTCAAAATTCCTTTCCAATCAAAAGTTATGGCCAAAACAGTACCAACTAGGGGCAAAATGGTCATTTAAAAATCGACAAAAATCATAAGCATGGGAAATGACTCTAATAGGTGTTTCCCAAAGTTACATGACCATACGACTTCACATGGGAAAGAAATAAATATTCTACAATCCTATGATGTGTAGAATACGGGTCGTTACATGCACCCACTATCACATACCAAACGTTCTCAAGTTGCAACTGAGAATTTAAGCAAGAATAAAATACCTGATCCAATTCACTTTTTTCAAGGAAGTTGGCCTCCTTTGGCTCACTATCATCTTGATGCTAGCAGTATTTTTGAGACTACGTACATTTTTTGCATTTATTCTAGCAATTAGTCGTATCATGACCATTTTTTCTACAAATGCAACAGTAAAGATATGAAATTTGAGGATTATATCAACTATTTTTGCAGCCTCCTCCACCTCGACCTCGACCGTGAGTCTGAAAATTTTGATATCTACCATGATCTCTTCCTTGTGATGCTCATTGTATCATCAAATTCTTTTTATCTTGCAAGCTCTCCTTTTCCTTTTATGAAATACTATTCTTTCCTTGAAAGGCTTGCTCTAAGCTTTGAATAGAGAACCTGTTCGTTCTTTTTTCATAGGCTTCAAGAGATTCTGTAAGTTCATCCTAAGATAATTTTGATAAATCTTTAGATTCTTCGATGACAGCTACCACATGTTCGAACTTTGTTGGCAAGCATCATAGGATTTTCAATAATTTTCTTTTCCTCTAGTGTATCTCTATATCCTCTTATTTAATTCATAGCACTTGTTACCCTAGAAAGAAAGTCTTGTACATTTTCACTATCCTTCATGGTCAGATTATCAAAATCTCTCCATGAATTTTGTAGTTTAATCGTAATCACCTTTTCATAACCACCAAATTGATTTTTCAAATTTCGCCAAGCCTCTTTTGCTATTTTTCACTTGTAATACGCAAAAAAATTGATCGACTCACCCCTTGGTTCATGAAGGATAAGGCTTTTGCATCCTTTATATTGTTCTCTTTATGCTCCTTTTTGTGCATTTGTAAATTCAGCAACTTCCTCTAGAGTATAAAAAGTATAACTTTCTTCAACTATATTCCATAGTTCTTGAGATAGAGATAGGATCTTCATAAGAACACTTCAAAGCTCATAGTCTTGGCCAACAACGATAGGAACACCTTGTTGGAAGTATGAAAAAGAAAGTGCTTGATTAATTGTAGATGCCATGGATATGAGAAGGTAAAACAAAACTAAGGCGGCTCTTATACCAATTTAATGAAGAGGAGAGATATATAAATTTTAGAGGAGAGGTAAAAAAGAAAGTTTTCTTTCATTGCATAATTGTTGAATTTCTTTCTATATAGTAAATCAGAAGGTTAGGCTTTGTATAGCATCCTTACATGTAATTCATACCCAATAGGTGTTGTTTAGGAAATTGTAGGCACCTTTCACCAATAGACATTACCTTTGGATATAAAAAGATATTTAAAAAATTACAAATTAATAATTCTAACAATTATTTCGCTTTGCTAATTCAAAATCATGGTGCATTTAAGGGCTTCCTGGTACCCTTGAAATTGAATCTTCACAGAGAAATATAATTTGTATTGCGTGCTTTCTAACTTTTAATCTTCATATATGCTAGATTACTTTGTTAAATTGACTAATCTATCTATATTTCTACATACAAGAGCATCAATCACAATAATTAAATGAGATTAGTGATGCTAATTGATTGTTTTTTGTTTGTGTTGTTTCCAACTTGTTACAGTTCTCTTCGTTTGTTGAGTTAAATATATCTTATCTAATTGTCCTGAGAAAGTTTTCATATTATCGTTTAGTATGGGTGTTTAGATTAGTTCTACAAAGATTTGGCTAATAAATGAATGGATTTTTTTAGTTAATTGAGTTTTGCTGATTTTTAAATTATTTTAGTTAATGACATTTTGTGGAAACGCAATCAAAAAATAAAAGCTAATACCTCACATATCCTTTCAAGCAATTCATATGGATATTTTAATGTTATTTAAAGCTTCTTACTTAATATTATAGCTTGAAAATCTTCAAAAGGATGATACAATGATATGTAAACTTTCTACCAGTAGAAAACAAACTATCAAATTGTTGATTTATGTATACATCGTTGACTATCTAATGAAATTTAGTTATCATAATCTACAGGTAACAAAATTTAGAGGTTTTTGATTTGTACGTACTTTATGTTGTTCTTCCATGTAGTTAATTGAGTTGGTAATACAACATGCTGCTATTAGTATAAGCAAACTGATCATCTCATTTTTGAAAGATTGGGTTGTTATTTTGAAAGCTATAAATATATTATAGGTTTGACTACTTTTTTCCCTCCTACTAGCTTGATTGATTATAACTATAGTTGCAATTGTTGGGGATTTTGTGGTTTGAGACTATTGGAGAAAGATGATTGCCGTACTTCAGATTTTAAGGATCTATATAATAGATTCTTTCAGATAATCGTTCAACCCACTAGGTACAAATGGGTTATCGAACTATCGACTTTCAGGATTCAATAAACTCTTGGAACCGCGAAATCGGATTCAAAGTTTGTACAAGTTTGATCTGATTAAGAACACTCTGATTTTAATTCCGATGATGCAAGAAAAGAATAGAATGAAGAAAAGAAGAAGATCAACTTGCAACGCCTCTGAATTTGCAACACCTTGAAGGCATTACAAAACTGTAATGTTTGAAACAACGTAATGGCGCTGCAAATTTATTGAGGAGGAAGAAGATGATCTCAGAATGTTTTTAAATGAATTTTGCAACGTTATTTATAGGCAACGGGAGGAGTGTCTGTTGGCCAGCATCGCGACCGTTTGTAATGGTCGCATCTCTTCGTTTTAAACGTTCTGAAGCGTAATCCGAAGCAGTATAAATCCAATGTGTCCTTTCCTTTTCTGTATTTTATTTTTGATTATCGTTTTTTGTGTTTTTGAATTTGTGTTTTTGATTATCTTTGCGGTGTGTGATTCATATAGTAGATCATATAGATTTTGTTAAATTTCTCAAAAACGCATTCGCCCCCTTCTAGTGTTTGTTTTTCCTTAACGATCCACTCCACATTTCATAAAAATTGGTATCTGAGCAAGGTTTTTCAAAAAGTTCGTAATCTAATTTTTGAAAAATATTAAATGGCAAATTTTGAAAACGAGTTTAAATTATTGTATTGCATCAGTATAAGATGAGTCCGCATTCAATTTTATTGGAAAATCAAGTTATCATGATATGATTTCTTGAAAAGTTCAAATAGATATATCTTAGAATCATCATGATGTTATTATCTCAAATTACAATTAGTTATTTTGAAAATTCACTTGATTCTTTGAAAAGGTATGTTATTTTGTAGGAAAAGAAGTTATCTTTGATGACTGTTACCAAAAGACACCAAGATGATCATTCATCAATCAGGAAAACAAGAGTTTATGATTTGTATGAAGTGTCCATTCATTCAAAATGCGTTTCACAAGTTGGTTAATAGTTGTTGAGGTGTCCACTCATTCAAAATTCAAATTTTGGGCTTATAGTAGTTGAAGTTTCCAATCGTTTAAAATTCAAATTCTAATTCAAAAATTTGACGCCAAGTTGGTTAAACTACTAAATCATCGATCTCATCATCAAATTCTTGAAGATGTAAATATGATTCAAATTCATCATCAAGCGGTAAAGAGCCAGAAATCGGAAATTCAAATGTGTTTCATAACAATTCAGAATTCAGAAAATTTCGAAAAACAGATCTAAAAACCGGTTATGCCTTAATTAATTTTTAAATTTTTTGGTTGAATGTTTGTTTTGTTTGCTTTGTTTTGAATTTGAAATTTTAAAACTTTAAAATTCAAACTTGAAATTTAAATTCAAATTTGAAATTCAAAATTCAAAATATCAATAAAATAATAAATAATAAATATTATAATAAATTAAATTTTGGATGTTTGTTAGGATTAATATTTTTTCAGGAAATAGTTAAACCTAAAATATAAATTGAACCAACGTCACAAAACTATATGTTCTTTGAAATTTATGCATGTATGTCAACATATGTCCATATGTCGACATAAAGGCTTGTAAAATGAAATTCAAATTTTGAGTTTCAAAAGCTTAAACTATCAAACTTCCCTCATCTTTTCAATAAGAAAATGCGTGTTCAAATTCTAGTTATTAACTTTGTCTGTCTACTTATTTTTTTATACCTTGTTTCTATATATATATATATATATATATATTAAGTATATACAATGATAATATTATATAGACATGATAATATGGTATACAAAATTAATATAATTTTTTTAATATTGTTATAAAATATAAATTTATTTTTTACATAGTTTAAACATGCATAGTTTAACTTATATATTAGTCATATGATTTCATAATAATTTTGGGTTACATTATCACAATTACTATTTGTAATTTAATAATTATTTTGATTTCTTATTAAGAATTATAAAAGCTTTAATATTTAACCTAATATTTTGGTATAAAAATAATATATATGTATATGTGATTTTATGTCTTAAATGAGTAGTTTAAAAATGAGAAGTTATAATTTTATATCCAGATTTCATAATTTTGTTATGACTATAGAATTCTTTTTAAAATTTCAACATATAAATGGTTCCTTAGCAAATTTATATATTTTGATTTCTAAAAGTTTAAATTTAAAATTTATTTGTATCAAAAGATTGATTTATATTTCATAATAAATTAAATTTTAAGTCCTTTTTTAAATTAGCTTATATATATATATATATATATACACAATTATGAATATATGTTTATACAAAATAGTTTACTTTATATGATATAATTCTATATTCTCTTTAGAAAGATCCTCAATTTTTACCATATTAAAGAATCACCCTAGTAAGATTATTTAACTTCACATTTTTCGTAAAATTATTTTAAAATATTTATTATCCATTATGAATACCACAAAACATTCATCTTTACTATCCTTTAAGTCTCTTTTATAAGTATCATTAACCTAAGTCTAGATTGCTATCATTACACATCTTATTTCATATCATATCATATAGCGTAATGCGTTACAAATTGATAGAGGAGGAAGAAGATGATTTCAGAATGTTTTTAAATGAATTCTGCAATGTTATTTATAGGCGGCAGGAGGAATGTTTGTTGGCCAGCATCGCGACCATTTGTAACGGTCGCATCTCTTCGTTTGCAACATTCGAAAGCGTAATCCGAACCAGTATAAAATCCGGTGTATTCTTTCCTTTTCTGCATTTTATTTTTTTAATCTTTGTGTTCGTCTTTGAATTTGTGTCTGTGATTATCTCTATGGTGTGTGATTCATATAGTAGATCATATAAGTTTTAGATTTTGTTAAATTTCTCAAAAACACTATTCACCCTCCTCCCTCTAGTGTTTGTTTTGCCTTAGTGATCCATTTCGCATTCCATAACATATATTACTATTACTCGACCAAAGATCTGTTACAGTGTCAATAAAGTGTTTCAACATATGCAGAATCTATCAAGCATCCACTGGAAGGCAGTAAACACATTTTAAGATACTTGAAGGGCACATAAAGTTATGGGCTATTGATAAAATCATGAAAAGAATTGACTTTGGAAGCTCACAGTGATGCCAATTGGGCCGATGATCCTGATGATCATATATCTATCATAGGATATTTGTTTACATAGGTCAAAACCCCTATCTCCAGGTGCACGAAGAAGCAAACCATTGTCTCACGGTCTAGCACGGAAGCTGAGTACCACTGCATTGCCAGCATGACTGTAGAATTGATCAGGATAAAAACCCTGACCACAGAATTAGGATTTAGTCTTTCGAGGAAGCCAGTTATTTGATGTGACAACTTGAGTGCGATTTTACTCTCGTTAACCCGATGCAACACTTATGGATAAAGCATCTTGAGATTGATCTTCATTTTGTCAGAGAAAAGATAGAGAGAAGGGATTTAACCGTAAATGATATCCCCGCCTTTCATTAGAAGGCTGACATTTTAAGCAAAGCTTTATTAACAAAGAACTTCAACAGATTAGGAGAAAATTAAGAGTTGTGAATGGCAGCACATAAGAGGAAAGAGGTGAAAAAGCCTAGATTATTTTGTGTCGTAGTAATAAAGCCTAAAGGATATATAGATAAAGAATAAGTCTTCCTATTCTTATATATTGCATATTGGGCTCAGGCAATTATTCGACCCATCTACACTACACAGCGCCTCAAACCACATTTTCTTATTCATTCTGTGTATATATACAAAAATACATTGTATATATCAGGTACTGAAGGAATACAATTTGTATTACATTTCCTCTTCTGATTAATAAAACTTATTCCAAGATTTTAGCAAGCAAGTTGCAAATTCAAGGAAACAGACATTGTTAGTTATTGCTTTTGGGTTCCTAAGTAAAGACGCTAAATACGTATGCAGTAGATTTATATTTTAGTGATTAGTTGGTGTTTTTAAGCCTAGACAAAAGATGTCGCTTCTGGGTTTTACTTTCTTTTGTCACCATTCGTGGCGAGTTGCGGTCTTCATATCTAATCATCTAATGCAGGTGCTATCAATATTTTCTATAATTTAAGTGGAAATTGAGAAAAAGTTAAAGCAAAGATCTTCAGTGATGGATGGTAGCTGTAAAAATTGATCGTAAGGATATATAATAAGTACAACAATGGTAATTAGTTAGGAGCGGAAAATATGCATTAAATGCATAAGATATAAACTATCAACTTAATAAAATCAACCATTAGAGAGGTTTGCTTACTGTCACTTGGCCAAAATCAATTTTTTCGAACCCCAAAAAACATGTAACATGTCTCCTTGAATATCTCCAATCTAATTCACTTAATTTTCTCCACATTTATCTCCTTAAATATATCTAATTTTTAATAGTCTATGTCATGTTACTTTTATATGTTTAACTAAAATAAAAAAAAACTATTTTTTAAAACTATACAATACAACGATCGGTTCTCCACCGTTGTGCGGTTATCAAACCGACCATTAGGAAGGTTTGCTTACTGTCACTTGGCCAAAATCATCCGAAGCCAATAAAAAAGGGAACATGTCTATAGCATGTCTCCTTAAATATCTCCAATTTAATTCACTTAATTTTCTCCACTTTTAGCTCCTTAAATATATCTAATTTTTAATATTCTCTATCATGTTACTTTTTTATGTTTGACTAAAATAAAATAAAAAACTATTTTTTTAAACTATATAATATAATGGCCGGTTCTTCACCGTTGTGCGGTTATACTAGTATAATATAATAATAAAGTTACATTACAATTGATTTTCTTGCTATCACTTACTCAAAACCAATTTCTTCGAAGCAAAAAAATGATGCATCTTCTTCGCTTGTTTCCTCCTCGTAGCCTTTCTTCTCGAATCAACTTTTCTTTCTATTTTCTTCTCTATATGCCTATTTCCTCTTGTAGCCTATTTCTTTTCTATAACCTATTTCTTCTCCATAACTATTTCTATTTCTTCTCCATATTACTTAGCCATCGGATTTGCATTAAACCACCTCCCAAAACCTAACTTGCTCGGATTAATCAGACCTACGATTTTGTTCAACATCCTTCAATCAGGTAATATTTTGTTCTTACTCTTGTGCCTTCTATTTTTTTTATTTTGAAGTTTGGTTAATTTTGACATTATTTTTTTTACTTATCAATACAATTTAAGAACTTTATTGCATTTTTAACTTTCTAAAGCGATGAAGCTTTAGAGAAAAATTGATGATGTCCTAATGGAAGATATATGGGTTGAAAGGGAAAGGGAGTCACAATGAGTTGAAAGGGAGAAGTTGAATCTAATTTCACCAATATATGGTTTTCCAAATGGCAGATGAGAGAGGGCTTGTGAGGTTCATCGCCAAAAATCAAGGCATATTTCAAAGCATTTTTCAATTGTTGATTTACTATCATGAATTTGTTTAGGTAAAATTTTTAGTTACCGGTTTATTTTTTAAGACATTTGAAATGGAATTAGAATATGCATAAAACCATTTTTGTAAAAAATTCATAAATTAATTGGCATATTATATGAAACTTATTTCTAAATCCACTACTAATAAATTTCCTAGTGTTTTTGGACTCCACTGCATGGTTTACTAAGTTGTAAGTTGCGTACTTTAACTTGAGTCCATGGTCATATGGATTATAGCTTAGATCAAATAATAATATTAAGTTAGACAAGTTATATGGTATTCTACGAGTGAAAAAAATATAATTATCTAGTGTAACTGCTTAGATATTTAATCCTTTAGTTGAATATTTAAAATCAGTTTTAAATGTTGATTTGAAATTTACATAACCTAAATTTATTGGTCTTGAATATTATATTAATATAAATAATAAAATAATAATTTAATTTTGAAATAGTCAGAATAAATTGAATTTGAGTTATTTTGTGAATTAGACCATATAGAAGTGTTTAATTCAGCT